>OX352773.1:80995813-81307264 GCA_947095535.1 Poecilobothrus nobilitatus | reverse complement strand
AAAAACAAAATCCCGAAGTTTCAAAATTGTGCATAAACAAACATATATGGATATAAATATTCCGGAAAAAGGGAATACTCTGATTTTGAATCCAACGATTAATACTTACAGTATGTCCACGCATGTATATACGCATTTCATACATTCAAACAAAAATAAAGATTTCACATTTCCATATGAAAAATAATTAATTTTGAAAACCCCGCATACAAGTATTCAATTTTGGCATTTCACTTAAAAAATAGTGATTTTTATACGAATTTAGACATTTTTATGAAAAGATTATTTTTTGAAGGAACGGGGAGTGTCGCTTCAACCCCCCATTACAAAATTTTTCTTTAGTTTTCTTACTTTACGATTTCGATTGGTTGAAAAGAGCAAATCAAAATTTAAAAAAACGAATCTAGATTTAATTTAGACCAGTTTTATGTTCGTTTTTTGTGCTCGAAATTTTTAGATCAAATCTAGATTTTTTCTCAGATTCACTTTTTTTATATGTACCTATTTTTATTTTATAAGTTTTTGTTGTTCCTCAGGGGAGAGGCATGAAGTTGCCTTTACACCTAGGCCCTGCGATCCGCTGTGCTCCCCTGCTCAACCATTCGCTCGCTTTCTACAGCGCCTCGTCGAGCCACTCCATTCCCTTTATGAAACGCACTATGTCTCCTTGATTGAGCATTCTCACCTCGGAGAAGTTTCCCCATTAATCCTCTCTCAAAGTTGTTCGTCTTTGGATCCTCAAATTTGAGCATTGACACAGAACGCGAAGTACTGTTTGTGCCTGTTGCCCACATACATCCCCTACATAGATTCAACACCGTTATACCTATTCTTTCGGCGTGAACCCTTAGCAACAGGTGTCCTGTGCTAATTCCCATGTATATTCTCAGATCGGTTCTATTTAGTTTTAGAATTTACTATCTTTTAGTAAATTCTTTTTACTATTGTATTCTCCCCAGAATTCCACTGCAGCTTAACTGCGTTTGTTTCCCCCAGCGCATTTAGGGCTTTCCAGCACTCAATTGTTTTCCTCGATTTGCGCAAACCACCTTCCATTATTCCAACGATTGATTTGCAATCGGTGTCTATGTTTATGATTTTACTCCGGATTCTTTTCCGAAGTAGTTCTTTGGCTGCGAATTCTATTGCGATTGTTTCGCATTGACATAAAGTCGCGTGTGATGCCACTGTGTTCGCAATTCGCATGTTCAATTCATCACATATGATTCCCATGGCACAGTTACTGCCCTTTTTGGCAGTGTCTGTGTACACATTAATTCCAATTTGGTTAGGAGCTCTGCTGTGCTTCGGGTGGACTGTTTCCGTTTTTATTTTATAAGTAAGTAAGTACACCAAAACAAACACAACAAAAATATTTATCTTGTTTTATGTTCGCATTGAATAATAAAAGCATCGTATATCTACTATTTGCATATAAATCTAAAAAATCCAATTGAAATCGACATTAGAACTACATATTATTACATAATCAAATTTGAATATGCATTTAGTGAGATTTTCAAAAAAGATTACTTCGAAATTTTTCAAGTAAAAAGGAATAATGGAAACTACATTTTAAGTATTTATATTGTTATAAACTGAACTAGAAATTTCAAATACTTTTTAAGATTTTATATTTTACGCATGTTATAAAACCTGTATTTATTAAGTAAGTTAAAAAGAAATATTAACATTGCGTTTCTTTTTTTTATAATTTTCTTTTGGTTTATTTTGACTTTTAATAGAAAATAAAAAAAAAAAATTATTTATGACAAATCATATAAATCGTGACATAATCGATAGTAAAAAATATTTTTACCCGTGTGTATTATTTTAACGATGAATGCTGACATATTTATATTTATACATATTTGTAGATAGAACCAAAATATAATGCGAACTTTATTTTTTTTTTTTAAATAAATTTTATACTGTTTTACAATGCTTATATATATAGTGTTTTTGTTTAATTTCAAGAATTTCCGTTCAAAAATAATGTTTTTTTTTTTTTTGTTTTTTAAATAGTGTCATATTAAACAAAACTTTTTATAAAATTATAAGTTTTTGAAATCTAGTAATATGTAAACTTCATATATGTACGCGATATACAAGCATACCAAATAAGTTTTTTTTAGTTCAATTTTGATACCAAATTTTTACATATAAGTATAAATAATATGTAGTTAGTTAGTGTTATAAGTTTATAACTTAGTTACTCGTATAATAAAAATATTGAAATATAACCTACCTAATGTATAATGTATTTAAAAATGTGTTATTTGGAAAATTTATAATATGTACTTATTTATTATATATGTATGTCCTAAAGGTTTCTTTACAGCTACAGTTACAACAAACCATAACAAACTAAGAAAAATGTTAATAATTTTATAATCTGATTAGAACATATTAATTTTTTTTTTTAATTTTAGTTCTCACTTAAGGGATACGAGTAATTTAACGCTTTATATATAGAAAATTTTATTTCAATACCTAAACTATTCAAAATAAATTGTAATACCTACTTACCAAAAAAAAAAAAAAAAAACGATAGTTGAAACAATCAATTTTTATTATAAGCAGAGTATACTTATTCGTTTGTAGGTTTGGGAACTAATAATGTAAATAGACTTTTTTGTTTTTTTTTATAAATTTTATAGTATCTAACTTGAAAGTATAAATTAGCTATTTAGTCATAATTATTGGAGGTAAGTACTTATAAAAATAAACTAAAATAAATCATTACATATTCCATAAAATTAAATTATAGATTCAAAAAACGTTTATAAGTAGGCCCACAAACATTATATTTTTAAAGGATTGAATTAATAAGAAAAAAACGATGGGATTTCATAAAATCTTTTGTCTTTAAAACTTTATTTCACATTCAGTTTCGCGAATAAGGTTTTATTTCACATTTGAATGTGAAGTCATAAGGTCTAAATTAAAAGGAATTTTATAGTTGGTAACATATAAAAGTTAAGTGATAAGGTTTTAAGGCTTTATTTTTCAACTAAAAAATTTGTCCAATAAGATTATATAATTTCCTATACTTACTTTATATGTAAGATTCTAAATTAAAAGAAATTTTACAGTTGTTAACATACATAACCCCCACTATTTTAAAATTTTTATGTTGAAATATGTATGTAAGGGTTTCAATAATTTATTTTAGTGGAGAATTGGGGTGGCCACTATTTTAAATTTGTTGATGTTGTAATATGTATGTAAAAAAAATTATTAGAGATTTTCAGAGTTGCTTGCAAAAAATCAGGATATTCCTTTTGCAGAGTTTTCGAATATATGCGTGATTCTGAATTAGGAGGGATTGTAGAGTTGGAGTCTGGCAAAAACGTATAACCCTGATTTTGCAACCAACTCTAAATCTTTGACAATAGTTTTTTTACATACATTAACCCGCATTATATTTACAATTTAAAATTCAATAACAAAAAGACTTACTATGTATTACTCAAATTAAAAAAAAAAAAAGTTTTATTTTACATTCGAATGATCAATAAGGTCTTATTGCTAATTGAAATGTGAATAAAGCTTTAAAGACTTTATTACAAAAGGCATTATAGCACCCCACCAAAACACATAATAAAAAAGCTTATTATGTACTTAAATAAAATTATACAAAAAAATAATAAGAAATTGAAAAATTTGAAAAGTTTTATTAAAATTTAATTTATCATACCCTCAGGTTTTGTTAAATTAATAATATTTTGCATTAATGTCGTTCTTTTTTATCTCATAAGTTATAATGTTTAGGTGTAAATCTCATTATATATATATATATATATATTATATATAAACATACATACTTATTATGAATTTTTATTACCTTTTGCTTTTTATCTTTTTTTTTTATAATTATGATAAGATATTGCTTACTTACAGTTTTCTATTCTTAGACAGTTTACTTGTATATATTTAGCATAAATAAAATAAATAATATTAACCTTTTGGTTGAGAAGACAAATGAGTTTATACCGCAGGTTTATATAAAGCTGAAATTTAAAAACTTCGAAATTTAAAATGTTTAAAATGTTAAATTAAAGTCAATTTGAACTAAAACTGATTTTTAAATTAAGATCAAGTATTAATTATATTCTTCGTAGTTATTACATATAACCAGCATAACTTATATTTAAAGGATTTAATTTTTAAAGTTCCCCGTTCTTATATTTTACATTGTAAAATATAAATACATTGTATAAAATTAAATACATTGTATTTAATTTTACCCTTTATTATTTTTTGGTTTTTTTTTTTTAAATTAAAAATCAACTAAATTACCTACTACCTAAAAATTTGACTTAAAAAACTTTTTAAAATTAATTTTGATGTTTAAAAAATAATTTGAAAAAAATGTTTTAATTTTTATAAGTAGATACTCTGCTGCGATTAAAAAAAATCCAAATTTTTAACATAATAATATTCTTATTACTGAACGTCATAATAAATGCGTAAAAAATTATTTATAAATATTAGTAAAAAAAAAAAAAAATTCTAAAGTTAATATAGGTAGGTACCATTCACATTGTACATACATACGCAACTGAAAATTAAAAAAAAATTTATCAAAATAATCTTGATATAAAGTAATAATTACTAAAAATTTTGTTATTTTTAGTACCTAGATAAAATTTTTACTTACTGAACGTTCAGCCTTTATATCCTCATTACTATTATCTACATTATTTGATGAATTTATCGTTGCTGCTGATTCAGCTGGTGAATTTGACATATAATCTTTTACATTGCCAGAAGGGGCGGATAATAATGGTGTAGCGCTATTAATATTCGATGTTGCTGTAACAATTGTTGTTGATGATGATGATGACGATGAAAAGGTTGTGCTGACACTATTATTGTTAATACTGTTATTGCAACCACCTTTAATATTTTTAGTGCTGCTATTATTTTCATCAATCGAGCTCATTTTTCCCCCAAGACACGAGAAACTCGTTAAATAATTTGTTTTTTCTTTTCTATAGTTTTTCTTGCTTTTTATTTATACATTTGATTAAGTTAAGTATTTTCTTTTGTATATTTTATAGCAAATTTGCTAAGGTAACATTGATTTAAATATATAAATTAAAATAAAATTAAGCAAAAATAAAAAAAAAAATAAAATAAAAAAAAAAACAAAAATAAAAAAGTTAGGTTAGATTTAATTTATTTTTTTTTTTTTCTATTCGTTACTAATTTTTAACTTGAGGAAAATTAAAAAAAAAATTCTTTTTTTAACAATAAAAATTGTATTTTTAAGTCAATATTTTTATTCAATGCCGTCAGTTGGTTTTTTATTATTTTTTTATTTTTATAAAGCAATATAACTGCGACAATATGCTACTAACGACCGACTCTTTTTTGTTCAACCAAAAAAAGAGACAAGTTAGATATGTTTATATAGATAAATTTGAAAATTTAATCAATACTTGCAAATATTAGTTAATATCGAATAACTTAAAAATTCTAATTAAATATCATAATATTCATTATCTTTGTTTTAAAATTCGAAAAAATAAAAAAATTTTTTTTATTTTTTTTTTGTTTTAATTTTTATTTAGAAGTTAAATAACTAAATTTATTTTGCAAAATTCTTTTATTTTTAAAATATTTTTTTTTTTACTTGATGATTGTAACTACCACATATGTAGAATAACTAATGTCAAAATTTAACCAACACTACCACAAGTGTACCAACAAATGCGCACCTAATCAATTTTTTTTTTTAATTCTACTTTTTTCTTTCTAAGAAACAGTTTTAAAAAAACAAATCTTTCTTCATCTTTATATAAATATAATTATGAACATTTTAAAACTAAAATCTGATATTTAGGAACTCAACTTAGTATTTTTGAACCATTTTATTTCAATCAATTTTTTTTTTCAATATTTTTCCCCTTAAAAGGATTTTTTTACACACACTAATACATTTCCATAATTTTGTTCACTTCTAAAAATATTTCAATTCAAATTTCTTTCCAGCACTTTTGTGTAAAAATTTCTTATTTTTCTAAAAAAAAATTTTTTGTTTTAATTGTTTAAAGTATTATTTATTTAATCATCAAATTATTTAATTATTTTTTTTTTGTCACTTTCATATTATTAAAAATTATGCAGTATTTTTGTTACAATCTCGTTTTTAAAGTATTTTTTCGCCATTTTTCTAAGCACAATAAAATAAAAAAATTTACATCAATTTCAATCACCACCCCCACTTGTATCACATTTGCTCTATTTAATCATTACTCGTATATACGTATATAATTTTTTTTTAATACTAATGCACAGTATCTTGCAATAAAATTTTTCAGTTTGACATACGGCACGAGATTTTTTAGATTTAAAAATTTTTTTTATTCTTTTTTTTTTGTCAATGTATTACGTTTAACCAAAAAAGAATGATAGAGCAAAATTAGATATTTTATTTTTCACCTTAAGATATCACATTATTCTTAAAGTACACAAAATTTAATTTATGCAAAAAATATTAATAAAATTCTTTAATTTTCGATTTTTATTTTAACTTCTAGAATTTTATGACAACTTTTTCACAAAAAATTAAATTCTCGGATTCGCTTTTCTCCATTTGACACAAATCTCTTTTGGACGAAAATTTTTATTCAGAGCTACCATTGTTCATTTTTAAAACAATGGCATCATACAATTCCGGAAATGATTTCTAAAAAATAAATGTCAACATTTTTTTACCCAGTAAGTAATTGTTAAATTTAATACGATTTTTATGATGTAAAAAATAAAATATTGATTTTTAACTAAAAATGTTTGATTTAATTCAAACTTTTTAAATCTGAATATTTACGTATAACAATAATATTTCAATTTTTGTGTTAAAAACTTAAATTGAATATAGAATGCGAAAAAGTTTTGTTTGTTACTAATGTTATTTCTATTTATACGAAAGAAAAAATATTTATTTTAGTTAATGTCAATTTCTAAATTGAGTGACTAAAACGAACAAATTTATATTAAAAAGAGCGTTTGTCCGAAATTTTTATCTTAAATATTTTTGTTAGATAATCATTTGTTTGTTTTTAATGTTATATATTTTATTTTGTTTAGTAACTTAATTAAAATTTATAAAACATTAAAAAAACAAAAATATTCATTTGGAATAAAATCGAATCGAAATCGACATTAAATTTGTGTTATAATATTATGTTATACACATATTATATATGTACTCTCATTTCAAAGAAAAAAAAACCAAAATAATTTAAATTATTATTCATTTCTATTTTGATCCGTTTAATGTTGTCCCAATATTCAACGATGTGTAAAGCTAGTTTTATTAATTATATTTTCAACTTTTATACATTTTTAGAGTTCATTTGTTTTTTGGGTTATTTTTGACAAATCCAAATCAAAACAAAATTTGATTTTGCAAAAATATCATTAGTGTTGAATGTTGATAGTGAATTACTTATAAAACAGGTGAATAATTTTTTCCAGTACCTTGATAAAGTATATAATATTTACAAATTTAAGAGTATAATTTAAATAGGTATACACATTATTATAGCGCATGCCATATTAAGTCAAATTATTTATTTAATCTGAACAATTAAGTAAGAAGGTTTTGTTTATTTAAAAAAATAACATTAAAAATTTTGCAAAATGACTACTGAAAAGGAAAATATTTTTCTTTTTTATCCAAATTTAATCGGTAAGTTTCTATAAAATTGAAATATAATTCAAAAACTGAAGGGAGGTCCTTTCTATGTATATATAATTGTTATAATCTAATTAAAGAAATATTGAATAATTGAATTTACGTATATACATACATAATATATATTACGTGTATCTCATTAATTTTTTCCCAATTCTTAAAAATTATGCTTTATTTTTAGGTTTTGGTCGAATTATTCTTGCTCTGATATCTTTTTGGTATATGCCAACAAATTATATGATTTCTGGTTGGTGTTATATAATTAGTGTTGGCTTAGATGCAATTGATGGTCATGCGGCTAGACATTTCAATCAAAGTAAAAAACATTTTAATTATAAAAAAATTTATTTAATTCTTAAAAAAAAAATTATAACTTAGGTACAAAGTTTGGCGCGATGTTAGATCAATTAACAGATCGATGTGGAACAATGGGTCTTCTTGTCACATTAAGTTACTTTTATCCAAAATATATGTTCTTGTTTCAATTATCAATGGCAATAGACGTAGCATGTCATTGGCTTTATATGCAAACGTTAGTTGAAGATTACATATTAACATTTTCTAAATGTACTTATTTTTTTGTAGGAGCGTTTTTATTGGTAAAACATCACATAAAGCATTTGATGTCAACGAAAATGTGATAATGAGAATTTATTATCAGAAAGATGTTCTTACATTTATGTGTGCCACAAATGAAATATTTTATTGCTGTTTGTATTTATTACATTTTACAACTGGGCCAACTTGTAAGTTTTATTCTATATAATATTTGAATTTACAATATTTATAACTATCTTAAATAAAATTATTATCTCTTCTATAGTATTGGGATTTTCATTATTTAAAATTGCTGCAATATTTTGCTGTCCATTTGCCGTTTTGAAATCGTTTATTTCATGTGTTCATGCATATGTTGCCAGTATTGATTTAGCTGCTGTTGACATTAAAGATCGAGAAGCAGCTCGTCTAAAAAAAGATCTTGCCAAATAAATGATCTCAATATATTTTGATTTGTATGTTCCAGATTACAAAAAAATTTTTGATAAAATATATTTATATAAATTCGATTTATATAAATAAATTCAATTCCATATTATTATTGTACATTGTATGTTAAAATAGTAAATAAGAAAAAAAAAAAAAACAAAGTAAAAAATTTAGATACAGTCTACTTAAATGTTTTATTGAAAATAATTAAGAGATGAGTAGTAAAGACTATGTCTGTTAATTAAGTAAATGTTACAATTTGAATGAAGTTATATGTCTGATATATTATAATATTAGTTAATTTGGGATTATTTTTATTAAGTTAAACTATAAAATGTGTTAATTTAATTTAGCGTTGAAATATATAGTGTTTTGGGTTCCGAATTCATTGTAATTTATTATATTTTAATTACAAATTATAATTGAGTACATTTTTATTAAAAGAGAACTAACAATTTAAAGTGATGTAATAAATTTTATTATATTGCAAAGTATATGTATTCAGATAAACTATAAAAATGTATTTGAAAAGTGATTTAACTTATGTAAAATAAAATTATCATATTTTATTAAAATATAAAAAAAAAATTTGATTGAAGGGAAAGTAATTTAAAAAATTAAAGAAAATTGCTGAGAAATTAACCCATAAAACTGCATTTACATACACTATCATTATAATTGACCACATTTTTTTAAAAAATATTTTTGTAACTTATAATTTAATTAAATTGTGTATTTGTATTAAATAATAAAATTGTTTTGATTCAATATTGACCAATATTAACATAATTTGTAACTAAAATAAAATAAATATTCCTCCTACATAAATTTGTGTATGTAGTCCTAGTAATTGTATTGTAATTTTTTTTTATTTAAAAGGAAATTTATAAAACTACAATTACTAAAACGAAAGAAAATGTAAATTAAAAAAAAAAAAATAAATATTTATTTTCAATATTTCATTTTTACCGGATTAATTTATTTAATTTATCAAAATTTTCATTAAATTAAATATAAATATATGTATATCATAGTTATTTAGATAATTCATAATATAATTTCAACTTATGTATGTATGGTCATGAGTCATGACATAAACTAACTGATATTAAAAACTTGGTTTTGTCAATTATTTTAAATCTTTTTACTTACAAGTTATTAAAAAGAAAACTTTTTTATAATTTAAATTATCATTTAATTTTGCGTTGTATCTTCCATAATTAATTGAATATCTTCAGAAATTTCTATTATTGTTGATAAATCTACTTTATCATTAACTTGAATTATTTTGTCATCATCCACTTCCATTGGTTTAAGTGGTTCCGGCCATGCTTCTCTTGCTTCTTCACCAATATCTGTATCGCTTGTTGTTAATTGTCTTCGTGATGAAATTAATGTTTCACTGTTATTTATGAAATTTGTTGCGGTACTATTTGGAGAATTTTCATTCATTTTATCTTCTTTTATTACTCTAGGGGTTCGTCTAACTGCTATTGGTGTTGGTTGACGTGATTTTTTTCCACTTGGAGAATGAAATCTCTCATCTACACTTAATACTTCTTTATCAATTATAAAATTCTGTAATTTAGATAAAGTTGGTGTTTTGTTTATATTTTCATTTGAATTGATTTCTTTGTTAGATGTTTTTGTAGATTTTAAATTATCATTTTTTTTAAGTTTTGTGTCATCTATATTATTATTTTCACTAGAAGTTAAGTTTTCTGTCTTATTACCTGTTTCTTGGGCAATTTTTATATTTAATTCTTTTTCATTTAACATTTGAGTATCAGAAATAATTTCATAAATTTCACCTAATTCATTTACTTCAAATGTTATTATTGAACAAAATCCATCTGTACTTGAGACAATTAATATTCTGCCATCGTGTGACCAAGTTAAATCACTCAATCTTGTGTAATGTATATTAGAAACTACTCCAAATGGTATTGTTTGCTGTGTATCATATAAATATACTGAATTTTTAGTAGCGACTGCAAAAATAATCCTATATGGTAAGTCAATGGCAGGTTCTGGTCCATTATCATGTAGTTTATATAATATTGGACAACATTTAACCGCTACCGTATATTCATCTGGTGATGGCAAAACTATTGAAGGTTGTTTTAATGAATATCTTGTAAATATATATGTTGCATTAAAACGATTATTAACTCCATCACAATCAGTTATTCCAGCAGGTGTTATTATTAGGTTGCCATCAGGACTAAAACATAATCTACGAAAAAAAGTTTGTAATGTATCATCATGATATATTCTAACTTGTTTTTCGTACAATTCATTATCATTTGGGACTGGTAACATACATTTATTAACACGACTTAAACATCTTTTTGACTTTATATCAAAAATACGTAAACATCTATCAGTACTTAAGGTAGCAATTAATTCATTTTTAGGATCCCATGCAACGCCTTGAACAAAACTTTTATGATCTCTAAGCATCGCGGTTGATCGTCCTTTTTGTATATCCCATATCATAGCAGTGTTATCAACTGAACCACTTACTAAAAATTGGGAATCTGGACTCCATGATAAATCATATATATCTTCTAAATGACCTCGTAATATTTTAACATTTATCCATATTTCTTTATCTTGTTCATTAGTATCATCTAATATATTAATAGTTTCATTTTTCTCTTTTAATTTCCATATAAAAATAACACTTTCATCATCTCCTGATGCAAGAAATTCTGCATTTGGAGACCATTTAACAACATTAACAGCTCTCTGATGTCTTGCTAAATCTGCTGCTAATTCTAAATTTACCGAGCCAAGTTCGTTCCAAACCATATACCATATTAAAACATGAGAATCTGTGCCACCGGATGCCAAACGATAATTACCATCTCCATTTCCTAAAATTTTTGGTTGAATATCAATACTGAGAACTGGATCACGATTATGCCATGAAATTTCTGGTATTGTACACTTCATTTTTAAATAACTTTTATAAGTTAAAGTTAAGTTAATTTTTTTACTTTCAAATTAGCGGGAAATTTGTTTTCAAAATGTTGATTGTTGAATATGTCAATATGATATGAGATATGAATTGAATTGTAATTTGTATGTTTTTTATATGGTATATGATGGTGTTCGGTAGCAATTTGCCAGAAGACTTTTGAAATAACTATGTTGAGAAATATTTGTTTATAAACTTCTTTTTTTTTTGATAATCAGAACAATTTAACAGGGTTGAATTTCTTTTCTTTTTTTTTTGAATTCCATATTTATTATGAAACATTTTGTTGGTTTACAATTTTAATTTAATTTCATTATTTAGATTTAATTTATACTTTATCTTTAATTTTTATTTAATTTAATTCAATTTAATTTTTAATTCATTATAATTCATTTTTAATTGCAGGTTCGGTGCGAGTCTTACGTGATCTGTTAATTCATTGAAGAATTTAACGCAGTTATACAAAGCATCATTTCGACCGTTATTTGTTCTAGGACCTGGGTGGGGAAACGGTTTGAATTCCTTGTGTTGTGGTTGTGTATCTCAGTGTTGGTTTGACACCTTAAAGTTAGTCTTTAACAGACCATTTGATATTTTATATGCAGCTTCCAGTTTTCTATGTGTGTTGATTGTTCGATCGTGTATACATTTGTTCATAGTGGCTGTATCCCAGCGTAATCTGAAAAGTGCTTTAATCGCCCTATTTTTAATTAACTTTATAAAGTTTTTGTCGGTAGAAGAACCGTGACTCCAGATAGTGATTAAGTAATTAATTCTACTTTGGAAGTGGGTGAAAAAAATCATTCTTCCTACGTCACATCTCAAAGGAGGGCATCTGCAAAGTGCCCCAATCAACTATAGCATAGACCTTCTCAATTCCTCTACGTGATGATTCCATGACAAGGCGTCATCTAAGGTAAGGCCTAGGTATCTCGCAACAAGAGGGGCCTTGATTCACCATTACTTCTAGGTCAGATCTATTTATAGCTTTGTAGAGTAATATCGTGTCGTCCGCAAACATAGTATAGTGACCTCTAAGGTCAGCCGATCGAATGCTCAAAACATATATAATATAAAGAAGGGAACCCAGTACTGTACCTTGAGGGACGCCCATTGGCAAAATGTTTTCCGACCTTATTGTCCCATTTATTCTGGTTCTTATTAATCTGTTTTTGAGGTACGATTCGAGTAGCTCTGCAGTTTTTCCTCTAATGCCGATGTTATACATTATATTTAGAAGAATGATATGATCTACTATGTCGAAGGCCTTTTTCAGGTCCACAAGTATGGCTACTGCATAATTACTTGCATCTAAGGCTGAGTTTAGGTATTTTACAACTTCCAATGCTGCTAGCTGATAATAAGCCGAACTGATGACTGTCAATTAAGTTCTTCTCTGTGATGAACTTTGAAATTCTTTGCTTTGACCTTTTCCATTATTTTGCTCAGACAATTCGTTAGAATAATAGGCCTATAATTGTTGCAGCTCGCACGGTTACTGGATTTAAAAATAGGAATAGAGACACATTCTTTCGCCATATCCGTAAAATATTCGTTAGAAATGATATCATTAATGATGATGGAAAGCTTCTCAGATATTAAAATTGAGACTCATTTAATGTTTGCAATAGACATGCCATCAGGACCAGGAGCGGTGTTGTTTTTGAATGTGCTTATCACCTCAAGAATTTCAACCTTATTAGTCGGAGCTAGAAAGAAAGAATCTGATGGTGGTATGATGCCATATTGAAGATTGTTTGAACACTGCTAAAAGAGGAAGCAAGTTTCGAACCAATTGTAGCAAAATGATGGTTCAGTAGTTCCGATGCTTCATTATCGGATTTTGTGAGCACATTGTTACTGTCAATCAATTGTATTTTTGGTACAATATTTTTTGTATTCTTGATAACTACGTCATTCAGTACTTTCCATAATTTTTTCAAATTAGAGGCTCTGCACATTAACCTGTTGAAGTGATTTTCTTTTGCTTTTTTGACAAATTGGTTCAGCTTGCATTTGGTCAGTTTATATCTCTGTAGGATTTCTAGATTCTCGGGATGTTTTTTCGTAATTTTTGCTTTTATTTTATTCAATAACTCAGGTGTAATCCATGAATTGTCAGTTCTTACTCTGATGGTTCGCTGGGATGACGCTCTTTTTTTGCAATTTTGCAGACAATATGTGTACTCTTAATTGCTCATACGTGGAGACATTTGCAATTTCCAGGCAAACCAGCCTCACGAACTCAGTCCGATCAATTTTTTCTACGTTTTTGTACTCCATTTTCACAAGTTGAGTTTTGATCTTTTTAATGTGTTTTTCTATTAATCTGTCGTAATGTGTGGTAATTTGTTTTTCTATTAATCTGTGGTCACTGTGTTTCTATTATTGGGTGGTCTGTGAGAACCATGCTAATTGAGTTGGTTCTTGTGTTATGCAATACGTATTCCAGGATGCTTCCTCCGGTTTCATTGCTATAAAACAAATATAAGATAACAGCATAACACAGCTGACAATAGTTTTTTTCAGGTCATGACATGAAGAGAGCAAAAGCGTTTT
Source organism: Poecilobothrus nobilitatus (assembly GCA_947095535.1). NCBI lineage: Eukaryota > Metazoa > Arthropoda > Insecta > Diptera > Dolichopodidae > Poecilobothrus > Poecilobothrus nobilitatus. The sequence goes on along the minus strand of OX352773.1, from coordinate 81,293,027 downwards.
AGGAGGCTAATTTTTCAAAAAATTTACAAAAATTTACATCGTACACGTATTCTTATTGAATTTCGTCCAAAGTGGTCCAAAGGTGGGCATAAAATTTAATCGATCGCGCATCTTTTTGATATATGTATGTACATATAATATTTAATACCAAAATACCTTTTTAAAAAAAGGCTTCATTTTTTGTACCCCTATAAAAACTTCTTGAAAGAACTTTTAAAGACACAATTAATATGGTACACAAGTACAGTAGAGCCAACAAAACAATTTTATTAACAATTTTGATTTAAAAAAAAAATAAGTTGTGAAAGAAAAATAAACTGAAAATATTTATTTATTAATTGATGAATAATTTATTATAAAATGAATAATTTTATACATACATAAATCAATAATATAAATAATAAAATAATACTTCAATAAAACTCGTCTAGTGGCGAATATCATATTCAGATTGTTCGCGCTGATTTCAACTCCCCTTCTATTCGCGAACAAATGAGGTGAGAAAATCAATACAAAAGAATAATTTGAGATTGGTGGAGCTTCTTTGGTCACACCACTCTACAGAGCAGACTACGGAAAATTTTAGCCTGTTTCGCGTATGTTGACAGATACTAATTCAAGGTCTGAGCTGAGCTCTTCGATATTAATGTTAACAAATTAACACTGAGAGCCAGACTTTACGTTTGATAATGCGTATTATAACTTAGAACTAATATTAAATAATTGAAGAGTTATAGTTTTTTTTTTCTTATTTTTAATAATAAAATACCTACAATGTTTACAAATAATTCGAAAGCGCCACTAATTATGTTTAAATACATATTATGTACATATGTATATGAAAAATAAATAATGTAGTTGGTTACAAAATCAGAGTTTTACGCCTTTTTCAGAATATTAACATATTATGACTTATGAGATGTTTTAAACTTGGGCTCTTAGATTGATTTTTAGTTGGTTGTGTTATCGAGGTTAAGCTTTTTCCAGAATATGTATTTAGAAAAAGAAATATAAAGATGTAGGCATACATATATTCTATTGCCAGCCGGATAAATATAAATATAAACAATTGGTATTTGGTATACACATTCCCTAGATAGATAATAATTTTCCTATCTTATTCTTAAGGTATTCAGTAGGTATTTTGATGTATGTTTTTAATTTTATATTTTATACAAACATTTTATTCAATATTAATTACAATGCAAGAAAAATGAAAACAAAAAAAAATTAAATTATAATCGAATTCCAACGAATGAACTTTATTAAAGAAAAAATAAGTAAGTTAACGCTTATGTTGTACATTAACGTTATCACAATTTGTCTTATTAGCCTTAAAATGTTATATGTATATGTACTGTTTAAATATTTTAAACGTGTAGTTACAACTTAAGTAGAATTTGTCATATAAATCCAAAATTTGAAATAACTAAGCCTGATAAATATGTATTAACTTTATAGACTGCAATTAATTAAAATACAACTTTTTTAGTAAATTATTGTCAAATGTTAAAAATAAAATAAATTATTACACATTTTACAACTTCAAAATCATTATTTGTAATACATAGTTAAGTTTTTTGTTTGCATGTGTATACTTTTAAGAAAATGCATTTAGAATGGGTAAAAATATTTTTTTAATTAGGTTTCTTAAAACTAAAATAAATGTAATTTATGAAGATTTCGATACAAAAAGCATGATGATTCATACAATAATTTATTTTCTTTTGTATTTTAATCATCAAATGTTAAACCCCTTCCTTTAGAATATGTAGATTTTTGATTTTTATTAAAAAGCAATGCTCTACCACTAGAAGTTGCTTGTCTAAATGATTCATCGCATTTACTTAAATCCATAGAGAATGATTCTTCAGCTGGAGCACGAGATTTTTTATCTCGACTTGATCGTAACCAAGGATTTGACATTTTATCATCGTCTTCCTCTTTTCTATTATCAGCAGAAAATATAGAAGATTCTTTTAGAGATGATTTTTTATTTTTTTTCTTATGTTTTGAATCACTTAAAGATGGGAAATTTTCTACTGAACTAAAACTCGATTCTACTTCGAAATTTGTTGAATCTCTTTCAATTTTTGGTTGTGTTATAATGGAACTTGTGTAATTACTTTCAGAAAATGTATCTGTAAACACTAAATCAGCATTCTTTGGTACGTGATAGCCAGGTTCCATATCAAGAGCAAGATCTTTACATAAATGATCTGAAAATGTGTATGCCCATCTGACAACACGAGACAAAGAACAGTATTTTGAACGATCTTTTTTTTCGTGGAACTAAAATTTACATAATTATATTAAACAATTTCTATTTAAATATTATATATTTCTACATATATATAAATAAGAAGGATAATAAAATAGGTATATTTACTTCACAGGATATGTTTGTTTCATATTCATAAATATCTCGATCCAAATAAGCATTTGTAATATGTATTGATTCTGGTGGTTTCGTTTCACCAATTGCTGATGTTGTTTTTTTTAAAACATAAAACAAATAATGTAAAGGATATATGCGAAGATCAGGTACATCATCTAAACAAGATTTTAAAACATCTAAAACTGATTCTACTATTTTGACATCCTCTTGAAAAGTGTATAATGGAGGGACACCTTTAACATCTTTATTATTATCTTTTATAAATTCAAGGCAATGTAAATATAATTGTTCTAGGTCTTTTTCACCTTGAACATTTGGCGGCACACCTAATTGATGAGTATCTTCTGAATGTTGTTTAGTTTCAAAAGTATGTCCATAAGGAACGTAACCTTATTAAAAAAAATATACAAATGATAAATTAAAAAATTAGTTTGTTTTCTTTCAATGTAATAGTGAACAATTCTGGATCACTTGCAAAATTATATGAACAATTTATAAAAATACCTGGATTAACAAGTGAATGTAATTTATTCATTACACCTTGCTTAAGAGAATAAACAGCTAAGGCAATTTCAGCGGGTGTATAAATTGAAGCATCATTAGTTTTGCTAAAGTAATTAACACTTATGAAATTGAATTTAATATTAGCCAAATCTAAGAGAATAAAAATGTAATTAATATTTTGATGAGAACAAAAAAAACAAATAAGATGCCTCCTGTATTACGCCCAGAATTTACGATATCTTCTATTTCATTTTTCATTGAACGATCCTTTCTCTCTAATTCCTGTTGTTCTTTTTCTAAATATGAAAGTGGTACACCTTGACTTGTTAATTTTTCTCTTGGTTTAATATCCAAAACAACATTTTTACATTTTGCTGCATATTTTTCCTTTTTTTCTTTCGACATAACCTAATACAAAATATAAAATCTAATAGGATTTCCCAAAGGTTCAAAAAACATGTTACTTACTTGCCATTCATTGTCTGCTCTTCTAACTGCTTCATTTATTGGAAGATTAGGATATCTTTCTTTTACAAATTCCATGAATGGTGACGGTTTTTTAGCTTTTGGCATTTTGTGTTTCTTTTTTTTAATAACTTCAAAATAAAAATATGAAAAAAATGCTTAGAAACAAATATCCAATGTTAAATCTCTAATCAGAAATAATTAAATATATAAAATGCATACAAGCAAAAGAAACACAATCAAGCGAGGGAAACTTCAAATTATGAAAATGAATTACAATACGTACGAAACGATTGCATTTCTGCAGCGCTAAACGATTGTCATTTAATTTTGCTGCAAATCGTTCAGTACAAATATGCAGCGCTAAATGCTACACCGCTGCAATTCAGTATAGCGCTAGATTCTCCTGAACGCGACCATTGTTATGACTTTATGTATGTACATATTTTAAAATAAATCTATATTTATACATCACAATAAATACTTTTTCGAAAATTCTCTTAATCCTTTTTATCTTCTGATTCAAATATCATATTAAATTTGATATTTTGTTGAATTTAATTCGTTCGGCGATTTTATTGTGAAAATGCTAAAATATTTAGTTTCAATCATGAATAATAAATTATATTTTTTTAAATTATTTGTCTTACCTATTATTTTGATTTATTATTCTGATCTAGACCAAAGACTTATGTTTTTATTACGGCAATTTAAAGCTGGTTTTAATGAGAAATTTCGTAAATATTATCGCAATTTTAAAAAGAGAAAAAATATAGTGCAATGGGAAAGAGGGAGAAAAAAATATACTCAGCAATATCGTTGATAAAATCAGATAAAATACTTCTGTAAAGAATTTATAGACAATATTCAGCAAATTTATGGATGATATTCAGCAAAATAAAAATATCGTTTTTAAACATATGTCATTTTTGTATCTTATGCTCTAATAGTCTAACATTTTCGTGGATATTTTTTTTCATGAAAACCAGCCTTTATCGTCGTTAAAGAAAGAGTAATAAGAAAGAAAAATATAGTATATTATCACTAAGAAAGAAGGAGAAAAAGTATTACGGTATTCAGCTCTTTTCTGACAAGATTTTGACAGCTAAAATTACCTATTTTTACATAATCTATTTCTATGTTGTTCGTATTTTTCAATACACAATAAAGTTTATTTGGAATTAAAAATTAAAGTGCCAATAATCATTTAATCAATTTTTTAATCAAAAAATATGGACTTGAAAATTTATACTATCAATTTAAATTTTATGAAACGCACACAAAATTTCTACTTTCCTACACAAATTGTAAAAAAAAATTTAAATATAAACAATGTTTAAACATAAACATAAACGTTGTTTCTCAGGAGGCTACTAACTCCTTACACCTAGGTTCTGCGACCCGTTGTGCTCCCCTGCTCAACGATCCGCTCGCTTACTACAGCGTCTCGTCGAGCCACTCTATTCCCTTTATGAATCTCACTATGTCTCCTTGATCGAGCATTCTCACCTCGGAGAAATTTCCCTATTGGTTTTCTCCCAAAATTCTTTGCCTTTGGGTCCTCTAGTTTGAGCATTGGCACAGTACGTGAAGTACTGTTTCTGCCTCTTGCGCGCATCCCTGCATAGATTCAACTCCGTCATACATATTCTTTCGGCGTGTGCTCTTAGCCCCTTAGCAACAGGTGTCCTGCTCTAATTCCCATGAAAATTCTCAGATCGGTTCTATTTAGTTTTAGAATTTTCTGAGTCTTTTTGCTATTATGTTTTCCCCAGAATTCTTTCGTATGTATTGATCCTGGGGATTGCCACCAACTTTCCCTGGCACTGGCTTTTGTCCAGTTGCTTGTTCCTAACTTTACCGCAGAGTACGGTATACCTACATCTTCTGTACGGTATACCTACCAGTGGTCTGTTTAGTACAGATTTTGCTGAGTGCGCTGTTATCCACTGCAGTTTGACTGCGTTTGTTTCCTCCAGCGTGTTTAGGGCTTTCCAGCACTCAATTGTTTTCCTAGATTAATGCAATCCACCCTCGATTGTTCGAACGATTGGTTTGCAATCGGTGTGTATGTTTATGGTCTTTCTTCGGATTCGTTTCCGAAGAAGTTCTTTGGCTGCTCGTTCTATTGCGGTTGTTTCACACTGGCGTACAGTCGCGTGTGATGCCACGATTTGCAAGTTTAATTCGTCACATATGATTCCTATGCCACAATTACTTCGCTTTTTGGCAGCGTCTGTGTACACATTAATTCCAATTTAATTAGCAGTGCTGTTGTTCCTCGAGTGGTCTGTTTCCGTCCCAAAGTTACCGTCTAATCTGAGATCACCCGCAATCATAGCAGCAGCTTCCTAGCTTACCCGGAAGTTGTGTATGTTTACGTCAGCATTATTTACCATTCGCAGAATTTCCTTATGACCCACCGAACTTGTGTCGTCGCTCGAGTTGCCTGTCATGAGGAGTCTCATGGCTGTATCCATAGATCTTCGTTGGATATGCATTTCTATCGGTTCTAGGTGCAGGATTGCTTCCATGGACTTCGTGAAAGTTGTTCTAGTTGAATCTGTTATACCGAGACATCCCTGGCGTTGTATTTGCGTTAGGATGTTTCGATACCTGTTCTTTTTAATGGCTGTCCATCAAACAAGTGAACCGTGCGTTATCATAGGTCGTATAACACACGTATAAATCCAATACATGATTCTTAACGAAAGGCCGCATGTCTTACCTACTGCACTTCTACAGCCCCAAAGGGTGGTTATCCTTTTTCCTTTTTCTTATTTAGATGTTTACTCCACTTGAACTTTTCATCCAAATATATTTCTAGATATTTTACACAGTTGGTTTCTGATTGTGCATTATTTATTCGTGGTGCTTGTGAAATACTTTTATCCCTTTCTCTGTTAAAGAGACATATTTTGGTTTTGCTTGGATTCGTTTTAAGGCCATTTGAATTGGTCCAATCTATGGTTATGTCAATTGCCTAATTTAACAATATTTACTTTTTTGTTTAGTTTGACACTTTAAAATTGAAATGTCAGCTTTCAATAAAAATATAAAGTAGGCTGACTTCAGAATTACAAATTACAATGCACAAATCAATTATACATTATATTTACAATGCATTTATTTACATTGCATTGCATATAAAGTTTTTGAAGTGTAAACATCTGTTAGAAATTGTACAGGCTTTTTTTTTTTTTTAACATTCAAATTCATAATAACTCCAACGAAAATAAATAACAAAGATCAAAATACAAAACAATTTATACTTAATTAGAGTAGCTACAAATTTTTGTATACATAAAATACCCACTTTATACACATTATCCGCGTAGGTATAACGGGTATAAGAAACAATATTATCTGTGATTCTGTGCATATAAACTTTTTGAACGCTATACTTTGCAGTACTACAGTATATCTAATTCTACAATTCTGAAGTTAGGACCAGGTGTAATATGCTGATTTTTTTATGTGACATTCAAATTCTTTTTAATGTGAGTTTATTCAGAAAAATCGTCGATAAAATGCAAAAAATCCAACTCTAAACAATTTACCGGCGATTCTGCTGAATTTTATAGACGATATTTCGGAATATATAAAAATATCGCTGAACGATTTTTTTATGGAGTGTTCGCTTTTACTCGTTTCATTTTTGATTGGAACAAAGAAACCACTCTGAATCTGAAAAAACCAATCGAAAACGACATTAGTTTATGGTTTAATAGATATATGAATTTCTTCATATATGTACATAGGGTATGGGAAAGTTTTTTCTTGGGTATTAAAAATTTAAAATAATTTCCAATTGGAAAATAAAAATTAAAAAGTAAATATTAGTTTCGGCTTCAGCTTGTTAGTGTGTATGCTAATGAAACAAAACTTTAGTTTACATTTTTCATAACTACTACCCCGACTATTTAAAATCAATGTTTCGGCTTGTCCAGTATAAAGGTAGCTTGGCCTAGTAGCTTTAATTAACGTTTCTAGCCGTTGTGATGCGTCTTAAAGAGGGTTATTTCAAGTTTTTTAGACCTGAGAAAACTCATAAAATCATTAGCATATACATACATAAATCAGATTTAGCAGATGTTAATGGATAATTTGGAAATTTTCCACAATAGCTTGTGATGGTCTAAATTTTTTATTCTTGGTATATACATACATACATACAAATGTACATACATGGTGTTTCAACTTTAATATTTCCATTATATTATATTAAATAAGTGTTAATATTTAAGATAAGCTGTTTTGAAAAATTAACTAACCAGATAAGCAGTTGCTAGTTAGTACTACTGAACCAACTACGGTTATTCATATCTTTAGAACTATTTATAACTTTGTCATATCTATGTTACATTTTTTTTAAAACAATGTTTATTTTGTGTAAATACATTTATACGTTTTATAATTTCAAAAGTTAAGTTTCATCTTCCTGGTTGACTAACTAACATTAGGTTCATATTCCAATCTATAAAAGGTAAAATTTATTATAAAGGTAAAAATTTGTCACGGATAATTCAGCTTGGAACTTGTTCTTTGAAAAATTTAGCGAAAAAAGCTAGTACAATAATAAAAAAAAAACCATTGTAAGGATTGAGGAATGTAATTATAATATATGTATGCATGTACCTACATATAAGTATATATAAATAAACAATTAAAACAAACATATTTTTTATTATTTTATTGTATTTTTTTTTTTTTTTGCAATTTATAGATATGTATGTATGCATTTATATTGTATTTAAATAAAAGTAGAGTGTTGCGATTCTTTTTTGTAAATTGATTCTGATTCCTTTTACACATGTTATTACGTTTAAAATCTATACCTATATAATTATTGTACATATATATTATAGGTACTTAAATTTTATAATTTGAAATAAAAGATTTTCAACAATAAATGTTGAATATGGAGTTTAACAATATGGAGTTTAAGGGTCACAAAATTGTAACAATTTTTAAAGACATTTTATAGAACAAACATAATATCAAATATCAGTTTTTTTGTGGTTAAATTAGTAAAAAATTGTCTTAAAAAAAAACTTAATTCTTTTTTGTTTTTAAGGTTATCAATTAATGTTAAAATTAAATTAATATAAATTAGATAACTACAAAATGTGATAATAGAAATAATTTAATTTTTTTTTTTAAATAAGCAGAAATGGCAGAAGTTAATTTTTGCTTGCTTGTTCTAAATGTTTTTAAAAATTGTTAGTTATTGTTACGTTACGTTATGTGTTATGTTATTTTTTTTAGCCAGAAACCCCATATCTATTACTACTTAAAGTGTTACTATTTTTAACTATAAAATTTAATTCAATATAAAAAAAACCAAATCGATTAACTCTATTACTAACTACATATATATACATATATATTTTAACATTTGACATTTTGTTTTTAAAATATTAAAAAAGTAATCATCAATTGCATAGCTCTACAATTTCTAAAATGATATCATTGGATTCAATGGAATTTCAATTCTGATTTTTCAGTAATATCCGGATTAAACTTCAAAGAAATTCGAATCAATCAATTTGTATTTAGTCAAATTAAAGTTTTAAAAATTAAAAATAAAGTTTGTCGATTTGGCATTTGGTTGGCAAAGCTGTATAATACTATGTATGTAAATGTATGTATAGCTTAAAACTTTATTTGTACAAATAAAAAACAAAATAAATAGTTTTACTTTTATTTTATTTATTTAATAATTTAAATATATTGTATTTAATTAATATACATAAAATATAATTATGTAATTAATTTTAAAAGTTACATAGTTAACAATAAAACGTATTTTGTTTCAAAATACTTTAAATTTAATAATTAGTTTAGGAAATAAAAAACAATTCTAAAAACAAAATATTATTAATTTTATATTTTATTTAAAAATAACCAAATTCCGAATTATTAATTCTTTCTATTTTATTTTCTAAACTAGATTTTTATTTATATTTTTATTTTATTGTGGTATATTGGTGGTGAATAAATGTTGTCGTACTTGCATATTAATTATTATATAAAAACGAAATATTGACTTTCAAAACTCCGGCATTTTAAAATTTCGACATTCCAAATTCAATTAGTTTTTTTTTTGTTTGTCTTTTTTTTTTAGGTTGACGTAGATAGAGAAACAGGTATAATTAAGGAGGAGAAAACAAACAAAAAAATTGATGTTAAGGTAAAGTGTATGGCTTCCGTTTGGAAGATAGAAGTCTTCAATTTTTTTCAATTTCAAAATTAGTTAGTTAATCTGCCTTTTCTAACCTTTAAATTTTGAGTCTATAATACAATTTATTTGACCATAAAACTATAAAACTCTTCTATATAATTATTCTTCTTACATAAATATTTCAATAATAAAGAATTTTAAATAATGGAAAACAACTCCCACACTAAACAAAATATTAAAACCCTGATTTAGTAACTAAATCTAAATAAAATACCCTGTAATTATTCCTTTTACATATATTTTTCAACAACAAGGCACTTAAAATGGTAAGGGTTACCTCTAAAACCTAACTAAAAAAAAATTTAAATAAATTTCGAACATGGAAAATTTCGTATCTGGGAAATAGTATCTAAAGAATTTTATATATAAAATTTTTTGGTTTGTTTATAAAACAATTAGTGTAATATAATTATAATTTGGTCATAAATCATGTTTCTAAAAACTGATTAACAGGAATTTGAGCACTGTAGCCCCCATAATATCCAAATAAAAAATATTTAAAGTCGAATGTAAAGACGTAATTCCATTAATTCTAATAAATTTTAATGTTGTATAAATATAAAAATGTCCATCTTGTAAACTTTTAAAGGTAATAAATAATGTATGATCTTTAAATAATAATTAAAAGTTAAAATAAAAAAAAAATGTTTAACTGTTAAAAAATCTTTCTACTTGCCTCTGTTTGTAAAAGCTATTAGGCCTCCAAAAATTAAAAATTTGTTATTTTTAAACACCTGTCATCTGAATACTGTAGAAAATTTATTTAAAGTAATACACAATAACTAGATAGTGGCTTTTCATAATTACATAGAGTTGTTTTTTTAATTGGAGATATTTTTTTTCACAAACGACCAGACGGCAAATTATACACTGCAGTCTGCACAATTGATCAAATTATATATAATTATATATAATTATATATTAAAAAAAATTATGCCTATTATTGAAAACGGCGTTTCATTTGCGGATCGAATAGACTTGAAACGTATTCAATTCGATCGAATAGTGAATAAACGTCGGTTGCTCGAATAATCGGTAAAATGTATTTGTACGTTTTCAATAATAGGCACTTTAAAAGTGATATTTTTTAGATAAATGGTTCCCAATTTTTAATTTGAGGCACCAATAACTAATGCCTTAACAGATCTATAAAATCTTATTGATAAATGATAGTGCTTTAGAATGAAATTTTAATAAACTTTTGTACTCTAATTTAATATTATGTAGATTAAACTATAATTGAATATTTATTTGCCAAACGATTGTGAATCTACCTTACCTTATCATACAATTTGTTGATTGTTTTGACCTTTTGAATCATTTTTAGAGCATGTTTCGCTTTTATTCCCAACCAACCTATTTTAATCTCTTCCTATTCTTATAAAAATGATCTCAGGAATGTTTTTTTATGAAAATGGTTTCTTTTATGTACGTTTTTTTGTTGAATTTTATATGTAAAATTAAGTAGTTTTTAATTTTTTTTTTTTTTTTTTGTTTTAAGAATTTATTAATTTCTTATGTTCTTATCAGAATACACTTTCCACCGTTTAAATTTTTGCAGTATAATAATTATATTTTTGGTCCAATTTTTATTTAAAAAAAAAAAAAAAATAAATAAAATAAATATTTCTGATATGGTATACGTGGATTTAATAATTAATTATATAAGGTGTTCCAAAATAGAGAATTACGAGTATAATTAAATTTCGTTTAAAATGAAAATATCTAAAATAAAATATTTGGTTAAAAAAAAAATTTATTTATTTTTTTATTTTATAGTGTAATAGGCTGGGTCAATAACAATTTTTTCACCACTGTGTATTACATTTATTTTATTTATGTATTATGTACTGAACTGTATTAATTAAAATATATATTAAATTTAAAATAAATTAAAAAAAAAGAAAAAAAAATTATGTTATATATATTTTAACTATATTCTTTATTAATTAATGTATATACGTATAAATATGTGTATAAATATTATTAACATTATTTTAATGGTGAGAGAAAAAAGATAAAAGCTTAGTGCATTTATGTATATATGTATATATAAATGGGTTTGTTTTGTTTTATTATTTATCTTTTTGATTTTTTAAGCTAATTAATTAGTTAATTACTGATAATTTATAATAATATTTATTTTATAATAAAATGGTTAGAATAAAATTGATTTGTTTTATTTTTATTCTATTTATTAAATTTTTAAAATCTATATCAAATTTTTATTTATTTTTTATATTTTGGGCTTTAATTGATGCCATAAAAAAAATTTTCTTTTTTTTTGTTTTTTTAATAATACATATTTAATTTTTTGTTTTTTTTTTTTATATAAAAAAGCACGTATGAGCTATAGTTATTTGTTTTTAATTTATTTATTAAGTTTAAATATGCGTCCTTTTTTTTATTTTTAATTTTTTAACATATAATAAAAATTTAACAATTACATAATATGTATTTATATATTTCGAATAAATTTATATATTTTTTTTTTTTGCGGAGGGAGAGGAATGAGAAGGGAAGGTTGGTTCTATCAATATTAATATTCATTTTAATCACATTGATGCTTGTTTTTAGTTTTGAAATTAACAAAAAAATATTTAAATTAGTAAAAATTGCTAAAAATTAATATGAATATATATATAAAAAAAATTAATATTTGGAAAAGAAAATTATTTTAATATTATCTGTTTTTTTTTTTTTTTGTTTTTTAAATTAATTAAATTTTAATTTAATTTAATTAATTTCTTTTTTTTTTTTTTTTACAAAAAACCTACCTACGTGACGCTTTTGTTAAGGCCTGGGTCAATTTGTCAAATATGTTATATATTTAATAATTGTTTACGTGATTTTTTTTGTTTTAATTTATTATAGAAATTATTTTATTTTATTTTCCGTATATATTGTATATATATAAATTTTTAATGACATTTTGTTATATATATATATATATATATTTTTGTATGTTAATTTGAATTATCAACTAAAATTATATAAAATACGTTTTAAATGGCTTAATTTATATAATTTATTAATATTTTCTTTATTTAATAATATCTTTTATATCAGGTATTTTAAATTTAATTTTATATGAATAAATAAATTATTTAAAAAATAGTTTTTTTATTTTTGTTTTAAAATGTTCCAAATAAATATCATTTAATTTTTTTATTATTCAAATTTTACAATTTTCTAGATTTATAATTGAAAAAAAAAAAAAACCCCTAGTTAATCAAGGAGTGAAGCAAATAAGTTGTATCGAATAGAGTTCATTTAATGTTTTAAAAAATTTACAATACATATATTGTAATGGGTGTCGAAACACAATTTATAACATATGCAATTAGTTGAACAAATGATATATAATATTTTTTTAAATAGATTTTTTTCAGATGTAGCAAATAAATTGAAAAAAAAGGGTAAAAGATTAAAAGATAGATTTTAATGAAAGTAATATTTTTGAGTTGTGGCAAATCTATAAATGTTTATAAACAAAAAACTATTTTAATTTTCATTGTTTAGATCCAATAAATATTTGTCTAATATTCCCTTTAATTTAAATTTAACTTTTACCAATCTGCAATGTTTTTTTATGAAATGTGTAATTTCTTCAATTTGAACATTATTAATACTTTTAAAGACTTTTAAATACTTTTGTCTGATTTTAAACTTAAATAAAATTTATTTTTATTAAAACATATTATTATATGTAGGTATACTCTATCTATTTAATTTTATAAGAGGAAATAATATTATTAAGTGTGTTTGCATTTTAATATTTTTATACATTTAAATTTATATTATACTTTTAGATATGATTTTCCATTTAAATTGAAGATATTGATATTATATAGTATAAATAAAAATTAATAAAAATTTATTAAAAAGTTATTTTTCAAATAAAAATGAATAAATCTATTTTAAAATATTGCAGTATTATTTATTATATCTATACCTTTTTTAAAAATAAACGAATTTATCAATTGAAATAAACAAATTACATATTACGTATAAGCTTCGACTTCTATTGATTATATACGATTTTTTTTTTTTTTGAAATAAGAATGTACATATATGCATTTATTTTTATTTTAACAAAATATGATTACTATGTATAAACTATAATAAAAAAACTTAAATAAAATTATTTAATTATTTTAATTCAAATTTTTAATAACATTCAAATTTTTAAAATTTTATAATTGCAATGAAAAACAAAAAAAAAAAAAAAACAAAAAAAAAAAATTAAAAATAAAAAAATTTAAAAATGATATTGGCACCGATTATTATATAAATAACTTTTATTTTTATATACAAAATACATATTTAATTATTTTTATAATTCACCTAAAATTAAAATTAGATTAAATAAAATCAGCTTTCCGAATTTTTCGTTTTCTATCTATTAATTATAATTGGAATGCCCATTTTTAATATTATATTAATAATAATTGTTATAATATATTTGGTTGGTTTTTGTTTTTTTATTTTTAATTTATATTAATTTAAATGTTTTATTTTATTTAAAAAATATATGTAATTAAAATAAATTTAATAGATAATTAATAAAATACAAATTGATCATATATAGTTATGTGTCAAGATTATCTAGAAGAAAAGAATTTTAAAAATAAAAAAAAAGGAAGAAAAATAAAAAAAAAGAAATATTTAAAAAAACAGTATTAAATTTAATTTTATTTTAAATAATTAAATTATTAATAATATTTTTATTAATATGTATTCAACAAAAAAAAAAAACAAATTAAAACAAAAAATGAATAATATTTGAAAATTGAATTTTATTTATTTAATAATTAAAAATGTATATATTATGTAAAATTTTTGTAATATTAATTTATTATTAATTAAATAAAATATATAATAAGTATGTGTATAAAAATAATCTTAACTATTAATTTTAATGATTTCGAATCGTTTATCTAATTATTATGATTGCTAATAAATTTTAATTAAAATAAAATTAATTATTTAATAAAAAAAAAACTAATTATTTTAAAATATAACGTTTATGTATGTGAAGTAATATTCTTTGCATGTTTTTTATATGTTTTGATATTACATTTTGAAAGTTTGTTTTTTTTCTTTTAAACTGTTTCTATTAATAAGTTTTTAAATAAAGTAAGGCTCATTTATTGTTTTAACATATTATATTGTTAATATTATTTTAAATTTTATTATTATATTATTTCTTTAATAATAAAAATGAATTATAATTAAAAAAAAAAAAAAAATTTCTCATTATGTCTCAACTGTTTTTTTTATATATTTTTTTTTTGCAAGTTTTTTTAATTTTTATAATACTATTAAAATTTATCCCATTATGTATTTAAAATTAAAAACATAATTGTGGAATAAAAAAAATATAATAAACTATAAAAAAAAATATATGTATATAGTAAGTTAAGTTGTGCTCCAATTTGTAAAATTTGTTTCTTTTTTTCTTTTTTGCGGCTGAGAAACGATTAAAAATAAAGATGGAAAAAAAAATTTTGAATATTTAAAAAATTGTCTTATTATATTTAGGACCAAATAGGACCTTTATATTATGTATTAAATTTTAATAGAATATAGTTGATCTTAAATAAATGTATGTATATATATACAATGTTTATTAAGGTATAGTGAATCCATAAATCATAAAAATTTTATTTAAAAACAAAAATTGTAATTAAAATCTTTTTTTTTTTGGCTAACTGATAATTGTAAATTTTTTACTTTTCTATCTTTTATTTTCGGTATATGAATTTATCATATTTATTTAATACATACATCATATTTAAAATGAATGATTCATTTTTAATTTGGTTTATTTTAATGAAAATGTATAATTTTAGAATTTATTTAAAAAATAAATTATTTATGTATAATTAAGTTTATTTTTTTAAATTGTTTTTATTAAATAATCAGTGATCCATTTTATTTTTTTAGTTTGACAATTATTTGTATTCATTTTTAAATAAGATAAACATAAGTTTGTTAAAACTACATACATAAATTATTTGTAAGAAATATGGTATTAATAATATTATTTAATTTTTTCTTAATTTATTAATAAATTAAAAATAAATTTTTAAATTGTTGAAGAATAAGAAGTGGAGGGGGGGGAGAGGGGATGTATTAAATATATTGTAATCAAAGATAATAATTAATTAATTTGAATTTAATTTGATTTTATGACAAAAAACTTTTTTTTTGGTTTTTTTTTTTGATAATTGAATGTCAATCTGAAATGTTTATAAGTTAATTTCCTTAGATATTTTCGTTAGAAATCTGATGTTTTAATATTGTTATTATATTACTATGAAAATTGTTAAGTAAATTAGAATTAAATAAAAATAAAATATTTGAATCGTATCTGCAATTTTTTAATTTTTTTTTTTACATTACTGCAGTTGTTAAAAAATAACTCTAAGTTAAGTCATATATACTTGTATAAATTTAACAATTTTAATATAAGTAAATTAAAACTATTTTAGGATTTAATTACATTCAAATAAAAATCTATTTGTTTTATAATAATTAAATATAACCTACAATTAATTAATTTTTATTTTTTCTTTTACTAAATTTAAAAATTCTTTTTAATAAATTTAAAGATTTTATTTTAAATATGATTGTTCCACATTAATTTCATTTTATTAATTTTATTTTATTTTATTTAAATTTTTTTTTTTTTTTGTTTTATTTATTTTAATGAAATTTTTATTTATTTTTTAATAGTTTTAATTAAGCGATGATTGTATATATATATATATATAATATAATAATTATAAAAAATTTTTTAAAAAAAATTATTCTAAATTTTTTAAAAGTTAATTCTACGCGTACAGGTATTTAAAAACATTATTTCAATTAATTAATTGTTTTTGTTTTCTTTGAAAAAAACATTAATTTTTATTTTTATTTAATTTATTTTAATTATTCAGTTTTTTGTTCTATTTAAATAATGTTTTTTTAATTAATTTATTAAAAAAAAAATTTTTATTAGTTTTAGCTACAAAATAATGTAAAAATTAAATTTTTTTTTCATATTAAATAATATATACGTATATGTAAATTAAAATTTATTTTTTATATAGATATATTATGTATTCTGAATTCTTCAAATTAATTTTATACAGTTTTACTTATTTTATCTTAAAATTAAAATTAAAAAAAAAAAAAAAGGATAGTTAAAATATTATAATAATTAATATTACATTAGAATGGAATGAAAATCAAAAAATAAAAAAAAAAAAAAAAAAAAAAAAGACAAAAACAAAAGAAAAGAAAATTAAATAAAAAAAATTAAAACAAAATTTTTTATCTGGCATCATCAATATCCTCACCTTCAGAAGAACTTCTTATTGTATTATATTGAGAATTTCGGCTACGAAGCATTCGTAGAAAACTACCCATAGCGAATATTGTTTTTCGATGACGATGAAATATACCTTGATAAAGGGCATCTCGAAGCTACAAAAAAATTTATATATTATTTATATTAAAAAAGTATTTTTATTATTAATTTAATATTAACTTACTGTTTTACGATCTTCTACAACATCAATTTGAGATGATAAAGAAGTTTGATGTGATAAACGTCCTGTAAAATAATAGAGATTTTGAGCTACATAATATGTTATTGAATACTTTTTCTTTTTAATTTAATTTTATGTCAATAGTAGTTTGATCTTGACTTTACGACCTAAAGAGATAATTCTGTAGAAGAGTTTCTGAACCATACTGTGTTTCTGAGATTCTTAGATTGAACTAATTTTGAAAGGCATTGTTGGTGATGAGAAGCCTTAATATGCTCTTGTACTTATAAAAATAAATACTATACATTGGAATTACTATATATAAAAGAAAAGTCATATTAATGAATCAGTAACTGGAAATTAAAAACATACAGCATCTTGGAGAAGTTATGTATATATTATATAGTTCAACCATTATTAATTGTTTCATTAGTTGTAATTTTAATTTAAGCTATATTAGAATTGCTGTTAAATATACATACATATGTATGTATAACTAAAGGAGACTGAATTAATTTAAAGTCATTTTACTTTGCTAAATATATCAGATCAAATTAAAATATGAAAAGATAACTAAGAGTGATTATAATTCTAATCCTTATTAACATTATTATAATATATGACATGCACCTATATCCATTAGACTTGCGATACGCATCATTAAAATTTATCATTGAATTGAGATTCGAATCATGGAGTTTTTAATTTTGTTTGAAAACAAAAGAAACACTTTGTCAAATCGCTTACTGTGGAAAAATATAATTAAATGTTTGTAGTTTAAGATTGAATTTGGTGACAAATTTTGGTGATACGTATCAAAAGTATAACATTATATGGATCTGTGAGATATAATAATGTATGATAAAGATGATAATCTTAATACAGTTGATAATATATCATACTTCAAATATTAAGAAGACTTGATTTCTATTTCAATTCTTTTTAATCCTCAGAATAATTCAATATTAACGGTCTGATTGGTTAATATAGAAAAATCAATTGATGTGATAGTTGAATGTAGATCTTACAAACTTTAAAGAGCATGATGGGGATTCTTATTGGTCACAGTTTAGGAAAAAAAATCTAATTTCAATTGTATCGACATGTTTAATATTAACAGCACATTTAAGCAAAAGAAAACGAACAATTATATAAAATAAAAATAAAAAAAGAAAAGATTTACCAGTTGTTGATAATGGTGATTTTGGTGTTTTTGGAGTTTTTGGTGATTTAACTGTATTATCTTCACTTTTTGTTGTAACTAAATCTAATCTTAAATTTCTTGGTTTTTGTGTTGATGTCTTTTCAATTTCAATCTCAATTGAACGTTGACTAACAGCACTTTTTGGTGGTTTTGTGGTTGTTGTTGTTGTAGATGTTATTTTTTGTGTTTTTTTTATTAATTCTTTATTTTCTCCACTATCACTTTTTTCAATTGTTTTATTTTGTTTATTTGTTGTCTCCATTGCAATATTTTTATTAACTTTATCTATTGAAGCTTCATTAACCAATTCACAATCAGTTGTTATTGCGGATTTTTGTTGTTGTTCTGAAGACTTTGTTGACATAATTTTATTATTATGCTGTTGTTGCTGCTGTTGACTATGATAAAGTTGAATTGATTTAATAAGTTCTTTTTGAATTTGTTCTTGTTGTTTTTGTTGTTGAGACTTGTTTATATTATATTGCACTTGATTAGATTGGTTTTCAGTATCAGTTTCGGATATTGAAACCATGTTTTAAAAAGGCAGAAAATCAAATATTTTTTTTTTCAACTTTATTTATATATACGTATATAAATTATTGTGTAAGTTAAAAAAAAAAATAATAAATAAATCAATATATATGTAGTTCAAAAAAACTTTTTAAACAAAGTAAAAGAATATATTAATTAATATTAATATAAGAGTATATAAAATATTAAATAATTGAAAATATTGAAAAAAAAAAAAAACACTTTATAATAAAAATTTTTGTTGTGAAAGTAAATATAAAAAAAAACTGTGTAACAAAAATAAAATGTTTAATAATAAACTATTATTTAATTATATTTTTATGGCAACACTTAATTGACATTAATAAAAATTAAATTGGTTTAAAAGGTTTTTTTGTTTTTCCGTATAAATTAAGTTCAATTTTTTTTTTTTTTTTATTATGAAATTGATATAATAATCGAAGAAAATCAAAACAAAAATAGAAATATAAAATAAAATAAAAAAATTAAATAAAAAATTATATTTGAAAAAATAATTTAAAATGCGAACATTTATAGCACTTTAATTTTAAATAATGTCAAAATTTCTTATACAGAATAATTTTGTTATATTTTTTTTTTTTGTTTTTAGTTTTTTGTTTTAATTAAATTTATGGCGGTCTTGCCTCACTACAATAATTTAAATCACTTGGTATATTTAAATGTTCATTAATATTATTTAAATTAAAATTAAAAAATTGTTGTTGATTATTTTGTTGTTGTTGTTCTTGTTGATGAAAATTATTTTTATTAGCACCACTTTCATGTAAATTATTAATACAATTATTAATATTAGATGGAGTTATAATTGGTGTTGAATTTGCAGATGTTTCATGTGATGAAAAATCTGTTAAAATTATTTTAGGCAATATTGTATTATTAATATCATTAATATCTAGTTGTCTTAATGTATTTATTAAATCATTAACATTATTAGTAGATTGTTGCTGTTGTTGTAATTGTTCTAATTGCTGCTGTTGTTGTTGTTGTTGCTGTTGTTGTTGTTGATATTGTAATTGTATTTGATATTTTTGTTTATCTATTTTTAATAAATCACAATTACAAATAGCATTAATTGTTGTTATATTATTAGTTATTGTATTATTACTATTTTGTAATAAATTTGTTGTTGTAATATTACTACAATTATTACAATTATTTAATTGTTCAAATAATATTGATTGATGTGGTATATTTATATTATTTATTGTATTTAATGTTGTTGGTATTAATTTTATATTTGTATTATTTTTAAAATTATTTAAATCACTATAATTATTTATTTGTTCTACATTTGTTATATGATCATTTAATGATAAATATTCACTCATAATATTTGTATTCGTCGTTTCTCGACAAAATTTTGATGATGTTAATGTTGTTGTTCCTATTGTTGTTATTGGTAATTTTTGTTGTTGTTGAAAATTTTTTGTTGTTTTTATTATTAATTCAGGATTTTTTGGAACATTTGGTGTTATTGTTAACAGTTCATCAAGATCATTTATATTTAATTGATTAGAATTTTTATTAACATTAAAATTAATATTATTATTATTAATATTAATATTAGTTGTTAATTTATTATGATTATTATTATTTTTTATTGTATTTATATTTATACGTATTTGGTGTTCATTTGGTGAAGATGAATCATCAATGTTGTCATAATTAAAATTATTTAAATTTTTAGTATTTTTTAGAAATGGTTTTTGAATTTGAACAATTCGTTTTGCAGCTGAATATAGTTTTCCATCTACAAAAATATAAAAAAAAAAGAATATATGTACATATATATTTATAAAAAATATAAATTAAAAAATTTAATCATTGTAAAATTAAAATTAAATAATTAAATAAAAAATATTGTAATTTTTATCTTAAATCATTATATTTTTATGATTCTATCAATTAATCATCTTGGTTAAAGGTATCCAATTCAAATCTCGTTAGGTCATGTAGATTTATAATAAATTATTTAAATTTTTCTTAAAATTATGTAATTCGTATAATATAATTAAATAAAAAATAAGTATATAAATAATATCCTATATTACTGTTTTAATGTCATACAGTAATATATACATAGATAATAAAATAAAAATAAAATAATTCTTGTACAAGATAATAGATGGCGCATAAAAAAACAACAAATCATTCATATAGTTTTCTACAATAGTTACAGCCGAATCAACAGCTCAGTCAAATTAATAGTAATTGCAGAAACTGAAGCTTATTCAAATATAAATGTCTTAGTTGATGCTCCTTATACACGAAGAAGTAGAAAAAAGAAAAATAATATTTATTAAATTATTAAAATTATTATTAAAAAGAATTCGAACTATTTCTATAGTTTTTGATTAAAATTCTGCTATTCACAGAATTTAAATATTTGCAATTATAAAGTAAAATATTAAAATAATACAGACAATTAATTTTTAGAACAAAAAAAAATTCTTTTAATACAAAGTTAAGAGTTTGACTGATTGAATATATATACTTGTAAATTATTAAGGATTTACAAAACATGTTTTCTTAAAATAATTAATATTTTCTTTATGGTTTGGCACAAAAAGTTTATTTAAGTAAGTCTCTTTAGATATTATCAACGATTCATCCATGTTTTAATAATTACTTTAAATAATTGTCATTTAGGTATGTTAGTTATTAAGTAAAGATTTAATCGTAGTAAACCTAATGAATGAATGAATTTCATTATATTTTCAATTGTTAGTACAACTACGATGACTATGAGTGACAACCAATCATTGTGAAAAAAAATATATTTGTGTTTTACTTCCATTACAACGTAATAATAGTCATTGGCTATATCATATGATATCATATGACTTACGTTTGCATTTCTTATTCATACTATAATACATACATAACCATAATAGTCATAACAGTCATTCGTTGTTATTTAAAAAATATTTGTATATAAAAAATATTTAATTGGACGTATCTTTTAACAGGGTAGGCCAACTTGAACTGACTATGATTTGAAATGCTTATAATTTTTTTTTTTAAAGTTTTGCAGATATGAAAAAATTTTATAAAATTTATTAAATTTATTAGAATTTTATAAAATGTCATCATATTCAGCGCAAAAACATCACTCATCATATTCAGTGTAATTGTTGAATTTTATTATGTTTCCGGAACAGGAACGGATTTATGTCAAAAAACCATAAAACATTAAGGAATTAAAGCAGAATATTCGCATTAAAATTGTGCAACGTAATGCAAAATGCCTTAAAAAAAGCCATTAACTGCCTACAGGAAAATGGAAGTCATTTAAAGTATGTAATTTTTCACATTTAACTGAAAAAAAAATTGAATAATTTATACTTTCATTTAAAAAAAAATAAAATAAAAAACTTTAAAAATAAAAAAATTATAAACATTTCAAATCAGTCAGTCCACCCTGTATTTTATTTTAAGAAATATTATTGAAATAAAAAAATGAGCTTAAAAAAAAAATTTATGAACTAAACAAAGCAAATAAAATACGCAGGTAATTTTATTTATCAGAGACGCGTAATAAATATATAGTATTACAAAGAACCTAACTCAATCTAAATGGTATATTAATCTTATTAATGTAGGAACATGCGGACGAAGACAGAACCTAAAATAGCTCGTCTAATAAATACGGAATAAATTGAACTCGATGTAGCTAAAATAGCAAATTTTTAACTCAAATTTTAATTTAACTTGATTTACAAAGCGTCAGTATATTAACAAACAAGAACTGTCAAAAAAATGTCATAATTTTTTTTGAAACCGAATGTTGTAAACAGATGTTAATATCAAATAAAAGAATAATATCTATTATGGAACAAAATATTTATTTTTAACTTTTTTTTTTAAAAAAATATCATAAAAAAAGTGGTAAAATAAAATATTTTTGTTTTTTATTCTATGTAATATGATTTTTTAAGAAGAATTGAACATTTAAATAAAATTTTTTTAGTTCTAATTAAAAATATTGTTTTGAAGTTTGGAATTTTAGTTCTAAAATAAAGAATGAAAAAGTTTTAATATTTGTCAAGTGAGCTATTTTGAGATATATTCTTGTTACGTATACATAGATATGTTAAATTCCAGAGTTACTCCCGTGTGTTAAATACCAGAGTGCCACATACGATAATTAAAAAAAAAACCCTGTACAAAAGAAAGTATTAAAAATTAAACAATCAAATGATAAAGAAATCAGCATTCCTTTTAAAATTAATTACTTATGTAGATATTAATTTAAAATTAACAAATATTTAACAAAGAAATGATTATTTGTTTTTTTATATGTTCTTCCATATGTAAAAATGTTTTTTTTTTAATGGTAATTTTTTAATTATTTTATTAATAACAATTAATCAAAGTATGTATATTTTAAATTATTATCTTACCGTTATTATTTCGAATATCTTTTATAAAATTTGATTGATATTGATTATCACTATAAAACGAATTGTTATTGCTTTTACCGTTATTATTATTAGTATTAACAAATATAATATTACTGTTCTCTGGTCGATTACAATTTAAACTAGTTGTTGCTGTTGCTGAATAATCGCTTTCATTAAAAAACGACAAAATACATTGACGTTGTTGTTGTTCTTTTTCTTTTTGTAAATTATTTAATTTTTTTTTATTTTCTTTACCTTCCTCTTCTTCTTCTTCTTCTTCTAATTCAATTCTCTTTTCTTCATTTGTATAATATTGTTCTTGTAATTGTTGTTTATATTGTTTTAATAATTCTTGTCGTTGAATTAATTTTTGTTGTATATTTTCTATTCTTTGTTGTTGACGTATTTTTTGATTTAATGCATTTTTTTCATTTATTGATTCTAAATAATATAAATGCGATTGAAACCCTTCATTGTAACAATCTGAAGCCAATTGAATTAAATCATCCTCGATATTTTGCCAACAATAACAAGATGATGTAGAAGAAGAACTTTTACAGTTATTTCCTTTTTGACAACAATTAATATTTGTATTATTACTACTACTTGTACAAAATTTATTTGTAGTATTATTATTATTAAGTAAAGAATAATTATTATTTCTTTTGCATTTTTTATTTCTATTTGATTGTATTATATTATTTTTATTTATATGATGATTGTAGTTGTGGTGGTGATTGTAAAGAATATTTTTATTCTTATATATTTTTATTGTGTTATTTTTGTTATTGTTGTTGTTATTGCTGTTGCTGACTTTATTATTGTTTTTGTTGTTAAAAGTTTCGGTGGGTTGATGTTGATTATTGTGAACATTATTATGGTGGTGCTGATATTTAAATAAGTTTGTTAACGGTTTTATTATATTACCGTTATTTATGATATTTTTACGAATGATGGTGTTTTTTTGTGTTGTAGTTTTTGTTGTAGTAGTTATTGAATTAGTTTTTATTTCTGTTGCAAATATAAATGTTTTTTTTTTATTATATTCAATGCAAGTATTAAGACGTTCTTCTTCAGTTTTTACATAACCTAATTTATGACGTTTATAATATTTAAGATGATCAGAATATGATAAATTATAAAAATTATTATTAGTATAATTATTGTTATCAGAATATTTAATAATATTATTATTTAGAATATCTTGTGATGATTTTAAATTTGTAAAATCTAATAATAATTTTTTATTAACTTCAACAGTTATTGGACTATAATTAATATTAAAATTTGTAGCGATATGATTTTTATTATTTTTATTTTCTATAATATAATTTAATTTTTCTTGTTGACGGTATTTTTGTTTTTGCTGTTGTTCTTCTTGTTCCCAATTTTTTTTATTATTTTGATAATAATAATAATTTTGTTGATTTTTAAAATTTTTTCTTTTAATTGAATGACGTTTTGTTGTTATTTCTGATGTTCTTCTTTTTATGTTTTCTTCTTCTAATGGTAATGAAGATTTATTATAATTATTTATTGATATTTCAGTATCAATTGCGTAATTTAAATTTAAATTTTTATATTTTATATTATTATTAGTATTTTGTTGATGAGACCAAATATGTTCTTGTCTTTCAATTAAACGTTTAATATCATCAATTGATTCAATATTATTGATACGTTGTATTGTATGATTATAAATTTTATTATTATGTTGTATTGAATTTATTTGTTCACAAAGTGTTTTACGGCCACGCCATGGGAAGACTTCAGTAAATCTAAGAAAAAAAAGAATAAAGAAAAAAACAACACCAATTTATATCATATATTGAATATAAATTGAAAATAAATTAATAAATTTTTAACAAAAAAAAATTTATACATATATACATATATAAGGAATTGAAAGAAACTGAAAATATTTATTTAAGTGTATCTTAAAAGATCATTGATATATGTATGAATAATTTTTAACAAAGTTTGGTTAAAGCGCTAGTTAAAGTTAAGTTATTTATTTCTTTTAATTTGTCGTTCTCTGTTTTTAAATTTAAATTGATTTGAATTGTTAAAAATAAAAAAGTTATAATTATTGGTAATATTTTTAAGGCTGACGTCAATTGACAAAAAAAAAAAAATTATATAAATTTTAATTTTTTAGTGTGATAAAAAATGACGTCATTTGAAAATTAACCAATATTCAAAATATATATTTTCGTTTTTATTACATATTAAATATTCAAATTGTAGGTACTTTTTTTTTTATTTAAATAATTCAATACAATGATTTTGTTATTTTCAGATATACAGTGGAATTTTTCACTTTTTAGACAAATTAGTACCTATAGTTGCAAAATGCAAAACAATTTAAAAGCAAAGTGACAAACAAAAAATACAAATGCTTCTACCATTGGATTTGATTTGATCAGAGTTTGAAACCGAGTTCTTTCGATTGAGTGACCGGTAACTTAACCATTATGCCATAAGTCATTAACCACTATGGGTTGCTTCATTATTTCTTTGAAATCAGAGATCTCAAATAATGCCTCAAACCAATTGATTTTCATGTTCAATATTTTTAAAAATGTTGATTTATTTTTTTTACTTTATTGCATTTCTCTGCCACATAAATGTGGACGGGAAAATACACAGCCTTTCCTATTCAGACGTCGCTGTAAATATCGTAAGGGGAAATAACTCTTACGACGTTTGTGGGGTTCGAATTCACACTCCCTCGGTGTTTACATTTTATACGCTCTTACCCACTAGGCCACCGAGGCCCCTTCTTTAACATTTTTACCGACCGCTTATATGAATTATTAAGGTAGGTATTGTTTTTACATCAAAAATTTGTACCAGAGACTTTTGAAAATATGCATTACTTCGGTGCGTAGAAAGCTAAAAAAATCATTTTTAGTGTGAATCGGACAACTACCATTGGTAGTTTATGGATCTATTTACTTCTAATATTTTTGAATGAAAAAAAAAATCATGTACATATTGTGTATTATGTATGATGTATATACATATTATGTATGTACATATAAATAAATGTACATATTTTTACGATTAATTCATTGCCTATTATTGTTATTTATTAAAAGTTATTATGATTTTCGTGTAATAGCGGTCGGTTCTGTGATGCAGACTGCTGATTTTTTTTGTATTTAATGACCTGATTTTTGATGATATTCGGCAAAGGAGTATAGATAATTTTCTTTAAACTTTTTACTCTTTTTAGAAATTAAACTTTTTACTAACCTAAAATTTGGTTGTAGGAATGAGTTATAAACACGCGTAGAACCGTTTTTTAAAGTTTTATTGTAGGTATAATGTAATATATTTTTAAATTTTTTGTTTTACGTTTTTAAATAAGAATAAAATATGTTAAGGAAAAATAAAAACGGTTATTATTAGTAGTTTTAAGAAATAAAAAATTGAAATTAATGAAATTAACAACATCTTTTATTTTCAACAAAGCTAAATATTGAATTGAATTGTAGGCAAATATTTGCATAACAACAAAAAGAAAATAATTATTTTAATTTTATTTTAAATTTGCCGTAAGTTCATATTAATTATATAATGTATACAAAAGAAAACAAAATACAATTGACAAGACTTACTTTGAACCTATTATATCCTTTCGTTTTTTACATTTTATTTTTAATAATTCGTTAAAATATTAATATAGTGTTTATTTGATAATATTATTTTAATATAACATGGAATTAAATACAATGTAATGGTTATAAATGTAACCGTTTATTAAAATAAAAAATAAAATTATATAATTTTATTGAAATAGGATGTAAAAATTAGGTATTTATTAGAATTGAACAAATAAAAATTATTTTTTATTTTCTTAGGCATACTATACACATATCTACATATATATTACTTTTATATTGATTTGAAAAAGGATCGCGTGACTAAATATAACAATACTGTTAAAATTGATAATAACTTAATTGTTATAAACAGGATAATTTTATGTTTTAAAAATAAAAATATAAAAACAAAAAAAACACATTTTTTTATTATAATTTGAAAATTTTCTAATTTGAAATAAGTTACAATAAATTTGACAACTTTGTAATAGATTTGAATGGATTGAAATTACAATTTTATAATAGATTTGAAAGTAATACAATATAAGTTTTAATTTTTTTTCTTTTATAATCACTATATTATATAATATTATATCCTTATACGAATCTATAATACATATATATAAAATCCCTATACATATATATATGTATATATATAATCCCTATACTATATTATATAATATTATATCCCTATACGAATCTATAGTTCTTAGAGTTTAATAAGTTTGCCATTACGTTTGTGACACCTTAAAGAAACCCAGATAAATATGAAAAGGCATACCTATATATCATATTCTTGTTCAGGATCAAATTGTGAATCGATGAAGCAATGCACGTTCGTCCGATAACTCAAAAACTAAATGAGCTATAGAATTCTGAAATTTGTACCATTTCAAAACTTGAAATCATTCTAAAATTTGTATCAAATTTGAGCGGCGCGTTTAAGTAGTTATCATACAACTCTAAAATTTAGATAAATGTATCTTGGTACTTAGTTAAATCAGATATCTGAAATTTAGTAAAAAATGATTAAATTTTATAGTATTACAATATGATTTGTGTTCGTATTGGTATCCGAATATTAACACAGTCAACTAAACATATACGTTTCCCCGTTTTGTTTCTAATTTAGGATAGGACTTCAATTTAGTAGCTAAATAAGTAAGAGAGAAGCGATATATTTTCGGATAATATTTTTAAATTCTAAAATTTCAAGCTTTTACTTTTTCAATTTATTTACTGTTTTTTTAAGTATACCTTTAGTTCTTTAAGAATTAATTTTTGTTTTTGGAACTGGTCAATTATATATATATGTATATATATATATATATATATATATATATATATATTTACATATATATACCTACAAAGTTAACCCTTTCAATTTCAAAACTTAATTTATAACGAATTTGTAATTTATTTACAGATTTATAAAATTAAACGAACCAAAGCAAATACACAGTATGTATATGTAATTTAGATAGAATTTTGAAAACTTTATTTTTAATGTTATAAAATCTTAAATGATATTTTTTAATTTATTGGAGATTTTTTGCATTTATGTGAGTTTCCTATACAAACGTTTTAAATTACAAAAGTTTAAATCAGTACGACATTGTAAACGTGACAGAAATTCATTAAACTAATGTAATTAAACTTATAAAAGAATTGGTTCTGGCTCATAAGTGGTAAAATATGGATCTATTTTTATGAAAAACATCTTTGCCTCGAATTGAAGAATGATGCATTATTTATTTGACTGAATTGTAAAAAGATATTTTACAGCGGATTCATTTTATATAAAACTTTGTACAAAAAATTGATAACATGTTATGAATTTAGTTCATTGCCATTTCAGATAACCACTTGAACCATTTAATTTTTTTTGTTTTCTGAAAGCTTCATACAAGTTTTTTTATTTATTTTACACTATAACACATATAACCGGCAGGCAGGAGAAGACGTGTGATCCGACTTACAACACCTGATATAAAATAATTTTTTTGGAACTGAACATCAATAATTTTAAATATGAAAAAGCAACAGTAGCGATAGTCAATCGACATTTTCAATATTTAAGGAAAAAAATAAGAAAAATTTACCTTGGAAATAAAAAACATGGTATTTGTAATACTTCACGACAACTTTCATAATAATCACTATATTCAATAAAATTCCTTAATGGTGGATTAATTATATTTCTTTTACGATGACGACGATGACGTCTATGTAATTTACGTTGATTTTTAAAATCTCTATAATGATTAGCAACTTCATGATAATATTTTTTAGATTTTTTAAAAATATTTGGATCATATATTTTTCGTGATGTTTTTATTGGTCTTAAGTCTGGTAATTCAATTAAAGGCATTGCTTTACCCTTAACAAATATTAAAGATTTCATTATATTTCCTTTTTTTATATTTTTAATTAATCAAAATTTTAATTATGTAATATTTACTAAAAGTTTAATTACTATAATATTCACTAAAAGTTATATTGTTTTTAAATAAATTTATTTAATTTAAATTAAAATTTATGATAAAAATAAAATATGTTATAATCGAATTGGTATCTCAATCGTTACTAAAAAAAAAAAAAATTAAATAAAAAATTTCCCCAAATATCAAAAACAAAAAAAAAAAAAAGAAACTTAATTTATTTTCTTTTTGTTTTTTTTTTACCAAAGGGTTCAATACTAAATTCAATTGTAATATATCAAAATGCACTGAAAAAACGATTAAATATATAAAAAAAAAAACAAAAATAAAAAGAAAAAAAAAATATAATAATAAATGTAAAATAAAATCAATTTAGATATCCTTTGAAAGTCATTACATATATTTTATTTTATTATTACTATTTTACAATTGTATCAATTCGTTTATAATCATAACATGATAGAAAATCCAAGAAAAACAAGGCAGTATATAAAATTAAAAGTTTTTAAAAGTGCACATTTTTAAAATGCGATTATTTTACATTTTTTCCCTAAGGAAAATATGTATACAATAAGGAAACTCTATATACAATTAAGAAAACCCTTTAATACATGTATATTAAAAAATAATATATAACTTTAATTTTTTTATCTTATCCTTAAGAAATTTGTACAGATTTTAAGCCTGTAGGTGTCTAAAAAATCAAATCTTCGCTTTTCTATTAAAATAATATCTATATACGATTAAAATATCATTTTTGTATCTTTTATAGAAGTTTTCTAAATAGACGGATGGACACGGCCGAACTAAAAATCAAATTTTTTTAAAGTTATTTAAAAAACTTACTAATAAGCAGGGAAAAAAACATGTAAAAGAAATGCAAAAGAAAAAAAAAGGTATTTTCTAAACAAAAAAAAAAAACAATAAACAACAGCGGTAACAAAAAAAAAAAAAAAAAAGATGAAATTAAAAAAAAGGAAAACCAATATAGAAAGTAAAAAAAAAAATAAATAAATAAATAGTATAGAATAGATATTTGTTAGATCTACTCTAAGATATCTAAAATAAATAAAAATAAATTTATATTCTTGAATTTTTATTAATTTAAAAAATTAGACACCATCGATTTTCATGATAGAATATGTTCTATAAAAAATATTGCGTCGCTGTTCGGGCAAAAGTGATCAAAAGCCATTTATGCATATTTGTAATATTTAAGCTCATCAGTTCTCAAAATGCTCAAATACGATTCTTATCAAAAAAAAAAAAAAAAAAGATTTTTGTTAAGATATTAGAGCATTTTAACTTATAAAGATTATGTAAAATAAAACTGATTAGCTAAATATCACAAATTTATATAAAAACGACGTTTGGTCATTGTGGCCCGAACACTGACGGATTATGATAAATGGTATCGAAATATCGGTTTATATGGAAGATAAGTTCAGATAAATTTTTGATTTGAAAACTTGTCGCAAATAAATCGTTTACGTTATTAGTAAAAGGTGTACAGTGAAAATTGAGGAAAGTTATTTTTTTCCGTTGTGCATGTTTAATTGACAATCAAAGCCATATCGTATTAGGGAATAAAAATTATTGAAAGTGTTAAAATAAGGTTAAATTTATCTATATTATTTCCCTACATATGCGTTTGTTAGAGAAAAAATGGCTTAAGTTATCTTATGTTTAAAAAAAAATTTATGATTATTTCTAAAGACTAAAATTTTAATTACTATACTAATCTACTAATCTTCATGGTAGGGTGGTCCGAAATCTGTTTCAGTAAATTGATACTATGTATAGAAAAAAAAAAAAATTTCTTTTCCACATTTAAGATTTACATTTTTTGGTTTTTGACTACATATTTTAAAAAATAATGGTCTCTATTTATTAGATATTTAGTTCTGAAATCTTTCTAATGGACTCTCAATGTTTTTTAATTTAAAGCTTGTATAATTCTTTTTAAAATATTATCTAAGGTAAGTAAGTATCTTCTGGACAATGCGAATTTTTTTTTTAATTCCATAATAAAAGCTATTTTAGCAGTTTTTAGATGACTTATATGCAGATTTTTAATTTAAAACTTTATTTTTTTAATTTTAATTTCTGTTTGTTTAGGAATTTTTTTTGTTTTTAATGCATTTCTCTGCCACATAAATGTGGACAGGAAATTACACAGCCGTTCCTGTTCAGGCGTGACTGTAAATGTCGTAAGGGGGAATAACTCTTACGACATGTGTGTGATTCGAACCCACACTCCTTCGGTGTTTACGGCGTATTTTATACGCTCTTACCCACTAGGCCACCGAGGCCCCTGTTTAGGAATTCAAAATTTACTTCTTATAGTTTTTTATTCGGCATATAGGTAGGTACTGATTCACAAAGGATTAAATTTTTTTGGAAATTTTTTTTATAAAGACTTAGGTTATTTTTGAGAAAGAATACGATAAAAATGCAATACTTATGTTACTTTCCTACTTTTTATTTTTTATTTTACTTTTTTTTTTGAGATTAAATACATGAGGTTTTTTTTTTTGAGAAGGAGATAATGAGACTACTTAAAAGCCAGGATGAAAGTTCTATACATTCTCTCAATAAAGAGACATTGTACATTTAAAAACATGGAGCCGATTAAAATAAAAACAAAAGCTTTAAAAAATGTTTGAATTAAAGTTAACAAAAATTCAAATTTGTAATACATTTTTATTTTCAATAAAAAAAAAAGAAAAAACTAAGGTGAAAGTAACAAAAAAAAAAAAAAAAATTTAATTCAAATAAATGCTGTTATTAGTTATTGAGATATATATATATTTATATATTAAAATATCATTAATAAAAACAAATTTCAAAATGAAAGTAAAATTTTTTTTTTGTTTTGTTTTCTTTCTTTATTATTATTACAATTTCCATTTTTCTTTTTTAGTTTAGTAGTAATAATTTCAACAACCTTTAATAATATAATTTCATTTATTTTGTATGTATAGAATTTTTGATAAACTAAAATTTATGTCATTATTTTGATAAACCTATTTTGATAGTACCTTATATGGAATATGTATATATATATATACAAATGTATATACATATATACAAAATATTATTATAAGTACAAAGTAAAATTCCCTATAGTAGTTAAGAATTTATGTAATAATAAATTTCATGAAAATGAAATTTTCTAAGAAAAATTTTATTCCTTTTTTTTTTAATTTATTTATTCTTTTTTTTGTTTTTTTTTTTTGAATACAGTAAATGACAAAAAAAAAGGTGTGATCACTGATAATTAAGAAATATTGAAAATGAAATAATACAAGGCTAAACTATTTTTAACGATAAAAATTTTCTTCTAAAAATGATTTTTAAACTTTAAGTAAAGTTTTTTTTTTATATTGTAATAAGGATTTTTTGAACTTTTCGAACAATCGGAAGAGAATTGAGAATTATCACTTTTTCAGATTTTCAAAAATTTAATAGAACTAAATTGATTCAAATAAATTCATTTTTGATTTTATAGCTTTTCCATTTAAAAATCTATTCAATTTTTATTTATGAATTCTATCTATATCAATTCTTCTATATAGATTCTTTTAAATCTATTTTTTGTAATCTTAAATCACCGTTACTGTAAGTTTTACAGTTTGAATATTGAAAACGACTTCCTTGAGAATCAAAGGAGTCAATGACTTGATGAATTTAAATAGAGAAGGTAAAAGACTAAAACCAACTGTAGTGGAACATCAAAAAGAAGTTAACATAAATAAGATTAGCTATCTAGAGCTAAATTTTTATCAACTAATACAATGAAAATCAGAAAGCAAAAAGTATTCGAAACGGATGGAAGGACCCAAATTTAAAGGTTCAAAATGTTTCTACCTTTTCTGTAAATTTTTTTTTTTGTAATTTATTTATTTTTTTTTTCCAAAATATACATGAAATTATACAATATTACTAAAGCCATTAGTTGGTATGACCATTACAGGATGCCTTGGTTTATCCGCCATGTATTTAATCAATCGGCCAATCAATTAATATTACGTATCACATAGTATAATGCAATATTACTAAACTATCGGTTACTAGGACCCATTATAAGTTGAATACTATTATGAATTTTTGTTTGTTTATTTATTTTAATCTAATATTATACAATAAATTGTACTAATATCAGTAAAGCCCTCGCCTACAAAGGCTTATTAATTTTTATGTATCGTAACACTATTTATTTTGTTTATATTTATAACATATTATATATTTATACACTATAAAGGTAAGCGCCCCTCTGATTCCTACCCTGTATTAGGATTATTTTGTTATTTATTTATTTATATTAACATTACATACATGAATGTAATGCAATATTATTGAATCATCGGCTATTAAGGCCATTATAGGTTTTTATACTATTATTAAATTATAATACATACTAATATTATTTATTTTGTTTATATTATACACTATATATTTACATTATATTTGGTCGTAAGGGGGTTATCTAAAGAATAATCGGTTAATACGCCACACGCCCTACACACTATAGGCTACCGAAGCCCCTGTATTACGATTATTTTACATTGAAAATATTATATTTTGCATACTTTTAGGCGAAATATTATTCTAGGATAAATGACCAAATCTAAAAGTTTTATGAACTATTTCTTACAGTTATAAGATATCTGTTAGTAAAAACTGCCAAAAACTATTGAAATATTAAAAAGGAATAAAAAAAATAAAACTTATTTTTTTCTTGTTATTTATTGTACATATTATTTTTCGGTAATTCAAAATTTTATTCATGTTTGGTTTTTTTGTTCTTTTTTTTGTTTACCCTTTACCATTTTACTTACATTAAATTATACTAACTTATATATAGTAGTTAGTTTTCTATACACGTAGTTAACGAGACAGACGATGAAAAAAAGAATAAAAAAAAAAAATAAATAAAAAAAAAAACAAATCAAGGTATAATCGTGTAAGATTAAATAGTTTGTCAGAAAAAAAACCTATTTATAATTTAGAAAATAATTCAGAAACAGAAAAAAATAAAAATAAAATTAAATAATAAACATTGATAATCAAACCTCAATTTCACTCCATTCTCAACTCCATCTATTGAAATGTGTAGGTAGTAATCTTGAAAACAAATTTCTTTATTAGGCCAAAAGAAAAAGAAAAATATATTTGATCTATTGTAAAAAGGAAGGAAGGAACAAAATAATAATACGTTTGTATATAATATTGTATAATACTAATGAAAGGATGTACAATATAACACTATTCTATATTAGAATATTATTATAGTTAGATATATTAGTAAATAGAATGAAAATAAATTTATTAAATAAAAAAATAATAATAAAAAGTAGAAATGATAATAAGAATAAATTTACTAACTGCAGAAAAAAATTCATTCGACCACCCATTGGGAGTTTATTTTAATATTTTTTTTTTTGCGTTTTTTTATTTACTTTTCAAATTTCATTTCATAAATTGATTATAGGTATTAAAAAAGAATAACAATAAGGTTAACTGACTTTTTTTTTGTCTATTAAAGTCTATTTTCTATATTAGTAACAAAATATCAATACAATACAATATAAATATAGAAGTACTTATTGAAATAATTATATTAAAAAACAAGAAATAGGTATATTTAAGAGTTAGAACTAAAATTATAGAATAAAAATAATATCCATGACTTTCGAAACGAGTTTCTAATTGATTATGAATAAATTAATAAGTTATTTTTTTTTTTGTTTATATTATTTAATTATTTTGACATATTTTTAACTTCAAAAATAAATTATTTTGACATATTTTCAGCCTGACAAAAAAAATCAAATCATCTTTTACTATAATTTAAAGTAAAGGTGACAATACACGATCTGAATTTTTTCTTTTTTCAAGAGAAGTTATGAATTTTGTCCTCGAAAGCTATGCGTAAACTTAAAAAATTTGTTTTAACTTTTCTGGATTCTCAGAAAAATAAATATTTGTAGAATGTAAGTTTTTATTTCCAGAAAATTTTTCTCTTGAAAGTTTTGAAATACTACATTACAAAATTCAGTTTTTTAAAAAGATTAAATAAAGGTTTGAACTAAGGATAAAATTATAAAATCCGTTGAATATTTCGAATAAAATGCGAGGCAATTAGTTTACGGTATATTATAATAGGGAACAAATGAAAAATGTAAAATACTTGCAATGACTTTGATCTAGGAAAACAAATTTTTCAAATAAAAAGTATATAAACTTTTTGTTTTCTTAGGAAAGTCCACACCTTCACTTTTTAACTTTCTCATTAACTATTCATAATTTTCTCATTTTTCCAATTTTCCATTCTAAATTTATTTTTCAAGTTCAAATTTTTGTGATTTACTTATAATCTTTTTTTCCTCTTCGGTTTTTTTCAACTTTTTGAAATTTTTACCAAGAACTAGGAGTACTATTGACTATGAACGTCTTTTTTTATAATGAAGGCTTTCAAATGAATGATTCAAAAATACTGTAAGATTTGAAGAGAATAAGTCTAGTGGTATGCAGTAGAAAAGATTTTGAGAAAAAAGCCAAAATTAAATTAGACTTTAATTTTTTGTACAAAATTTGGGTGGCACAAATAAATATAAATTTGAAAAAAGGATTTTTTTTACAATTTAAAAGTAAAATTTATTCATAATCAGTACGAAATCCGAAATGCCCCAAAAAATCTGTATAAACTTATTTTTCAAAAATTATTTTCCAGATTTTTCCAAATTTTGTTCATTTCAAACTCAATTTTAGATTCTGTTTTTTAATTTGTTACGTTCTAACATTTTGTAATTGGTTATGATCAGCATTCTTAAATTGACTTCTTCTACCTCATTGTTGTTTTTTCATTTTTTCTCGGGCACTTTGTGTATTAAATACTTTTCATTGTATACTGCATTTCGAAAATTGTTCAATATGATTTTAAGAATAAATTTTTTTAATAAAATTGATAGGTATTCAATATTAACTTTGAATTAAACATGATAAAGAACTACCGGCGTAGTAATTAAATCCTGGCCTTTCAATTGAAAGATCTCGGGTTCAAACTGCGATCAGGGCATATCCATTATTAATAATTTAAATTGTAATAGTTTATATCGTAATAATTAATATCGTAATTTAAAAAAAAAAGTGAAGAAATTCAAGCTTAGTCAAATATGAATATGTAAGCGGCTTAGTGGATGCTCTATACTCTATACTCCTTATAGGAGTAAAAAACAAAACAAAATAAAAATAAATTGTTAAAATATCCTTATATTATTATATTATTCAATATTTATTTAATGTTTGTAAAAGAAATCGTAAAAATAAAATTTTAAAGTTTATTTCTGTAAAACATTTCCAATTTTAAACTGGCAGAAATATAAAATTTTAAATTGTAATTTAAAGATAGATGGAAGAAAAACAAAAGTGTATCAAGGCAATTGTTAGTTCATCGTTCTTTATTTGTTGTATTTTTTTGTTTAGAATTCTAGCAAAAACAAAAATAAACTCAAACTAAAAAGTCAATAAATTAGTTTTTGTTTTGTCTATAAATAAATCATTGTTGAAAGGAAGAAAAATAAAATAAACAAAAAAAAAAAACTTTTTTAAAGGATTAGTTTAAAGTTTAAATATATAGCACATAATTGTTATTGGTAATATAAGTGAATGAGGGAGTATTTTTACAAATTTAAGCGGGATTGTTAGAACATAGCAGTATAGAATAGGAAAATAAAAAAAATGGTTTTTAAATAAAAGACTTTGTAAAATAAAGCAGAAAATCTTAAATTTTACCAATGTTAAAAATAAAATTTAAAACAACGCAGAATGTAAACCAACGGTTTTTAAAAGCGCACATTTTAAATAGACATAATAGAAACTGCTTAGAATTGTGATTGTGCACCAAAATTTGAAAATTACATATAATAAGAAAAAATATGAAAATAGGACTAAGTTCGGAACCTTATTTAACTAAGAAAAACCGTTAAAACACATAAAAACATACTATTTAAGCTTTAATTTTTATGTCTTGCTGAAGAAAAATTTGTACAGGTGTTTAAAAATAGAAAATTTTCAATTTTTGAGCTCTTATAGCTCATAAACAGGGGGTGGTCCAAAAAAATTTTCTGACAAAACATACTAATTTCTTAAACATACTAAAAGTTCTTTCATATCTCAAAATTTCAAGTCCCTAGTCGGAGTTAGGAAGGTAGAAAATCCTGCGAAATTTGGTTATCACATAACGGTAAGTTTGAATACTAAATTTTAAAAAATTGTATAGTTTTGATATTGATTTACAAAGGTAAAAAAAATCCTGTCGAATAGATTGAGATTGATAGTTGATAGTTTTTAGATTGATAAAATATTTTTTGAGATTGATAAAATATTTACATGAGATATATGCATTTAAAAATAGGACTTTTCTAAAGTTTGAGAGGCTCCGCAATGGATGGGGCTACACGAAAAAGTTGTTCTACAACATTAATTTTTTTATGAGACTTACTTATGGTTAACATTTTTTTCTTTTTTTTTGTTGACGGTTTTGTAAACAGACGGACAAACGGACGGACGGGCAGAGTGAAACTAATAAATAGGCAGATTTTTTTCAAAACTTTTTTGGAAATGTGCTAAAAATATTTTGATATCCAATTTAAGAATTTAAAAATACACTTTTATATAAAATATTGAATATTTTTTTATTGAAGTTAATCCTACAGTTTATTACTAAAGAGGAGGACATTATTCCAGCTTTACCTTACAGTATCTTTAGTTTCTTATTTATATGTAAATTTTATTTTTTTTAGTCTTCAGAAACCTTATATTTTAGTATTCTCTTTAATATTTTTCAAACGGATTTTATTGTTAAATCAACTGGGGCAAGTTTAATTATGACTAAATAATTTATCAAAATTAAAAAAAAACACAAAAAAAATTGACTTAAAATTGAAAACTGGAACTAAACAAGAAAAGCTTCAATTTAATTTTCAGTTGCCTTTCAAATAAAATAAACTTAAGTGAAATATATAGGTATCATAAATAGCGTTTTATTTATTTATTTTTATTTTTTTTTTATCAATTTTATTGACTTTAAAAAGTTTTGGTATTTAAACATTTAATATGGTTGTAAAATGTAAAGTAATATGTTTGTTGTTGAGAAAATTTTAGCAATAAAATAACAGTTATAAAAAACTAATTACTTTAATGGTATATTCAAAGATATCAAGAGAATTTGTAAGAAAAAAAAATAAGGCAGTATACAGTATTTGCAATTTATTTTTTAGAAGTTTTTGTATAATTCAAATTTAAGGAATCCTTATATAATTAAGAAAAGTTGTAAACACATGCTAAAATATAATAACGCAGCTTCAATTATTATGTTCTACTTACGACAAATTTCCACGGGTGTTCAGTTTAGATATGCCTAAAACAACAAATTTAGAATTTTTGATATCACATAGTTCTTAAACGGGAAAAGAACAAAAATTGGTAACTGAATGTAACTTATGCTATAGTTTTCAAAAACCTTCCTCCTGAAAATGTTCCAGAGATACTGAGAAATTGTGGAAAATTTTATAAAATTTAAATACCAAATTGTAAAAAATTAATTGAGTATAAGGCTTATACTCAATACTTGAGTATTGAAAGAACACTAATCTTGACATTTTTAGATTGAAAAATACAAATCTTGATATATAAAACCATTGAAAATAAGGTTTTAAAATTTAAGGGGCTATAACTAAAGGC
Source organism: Poecilobothrus nobilitatus (assembly GCA_947095535.1). Classification (NCBI taxonomy): domain Eukaryota; kingdom Metazoa; phylum Arthropoda; class Insecta; order Diptera; family Dolichopodidae; genus Poecilobothrus; species Poecilobothrus nobilitatus. Next base: position 81,253,920 of record OX352773.1, on the reverse strand, counting down.
ACTATAACTCCTGGATGGGTGGAATTACAAAAAAAGTTTAAACAAAGGGTTTTAGTTAGGTACTTGATTAAAAAGAACAACAACAACCACTTTTTTAAACTTAATAAAATTTTTTTGTGAGGTAATCGTTTCAAATAATTACATTTTGAAATTTATTCTGGATGTAAATGTTTCGAGTGAAAGTTTTATGGTACATGTATTGATTCTTTCTTGAGGAAATTAATTTAATGAATTAATCTGACGCATATGAACAACAACGCATATCAACATTAAGATCGATAATCATTATAATGGCAAGTTGTGAAGCCGTGTCGGAGATGTAACGTGACAGAAACGTATTTCTATTTAAATTATACCGACGTCGAACCTGATGCCAATGTGCGTTTTATTTATAAAATTGTTTACAATTAATATCAAATTCACATTGTCATCATGTTGCTTTATTTACACATAACGTTGACGTGAATTTGATTTTATTTTGTATTTTGTAAATTATTATTTTTATTTATAAGTATATTTAAACACACTACATTTGCCAAGGCGAATGCAATGGCGAAAACAACAATGTACAAACAAAAGAAATATATGGTTAAGAACGATATTTTAAATCACGGTACGGTGTCGATACGTTGTTATTTATAAACATAAGAAATGCATAATATAAATAAAAATCACGTTACATCGTTGTCACAATTGTCCTTTAATGAATCTACAAAAAAATTATTCTTTATCTAAGGTTCAAACTATGCAAATATAAATGAAAAAAAAGCAAAACAACTGAACAAACAAAGTCAATCGGCTGCATAAGCGAGTCGAAGTATAACAAGAACATCCGAAAGAGTTGAAGCAGTGTAATAAATCTATAGCAGAATATATTTTTCATAGCCTTGCATAATGAGTCATAAATGATGGAAGTAATATAAATCTTAATTGTTTTTGTTTTTATTATAGACTTATATCGAATTAAAAAAAAATGATAATTTACATTTTTATAATTTCTTTATTTACAATCAAATACTATTTTAAATTTTCATAAATACATATGTAATTTTTCCAAGATTTCAGTTTTGACTGAAAACCACATATATATGTGTGTACATTATATATATGGTTTTTCTCTCCAATAAATTTCACCATCGGTTTTACAACTAAGTACTTTATAGAAGAATAGATAGAAAAGAATTGCCAGAAAGTTTAAATTGATGAAAAGGAAAAATGTGGCAAGTGTATATGTAGTATGAAAAGGAAAAATCTGACAGTATAGCGATATACATAAAATTGACTAAAGACAGATATATTACGAAAACTGTATATATATAATTTTATGTTTATAAAATTTTATGTAAAAATTTTCCAGCATTTAAAAATAGTTAAAGATAAATTCGTTAAATTAAAGTTTATCTAAAATTATATGAGTTGAATATTTAAATAAACTATTACATGTTTGTCTTCTTTTTGTTTTAATTTCCAGATATATAGATCCGAAAATATGGGTTTAATGAACTTAACATTTTTTAAGAGGATACAAAGTTTATATAATAATAAATTTTTATACCCGTATGAACTATGTTCAAGGGTATAATAAATTTGCCATTACGTTTGTGACATCTTAAAAGAGTCGAGCTAGATATAGTGCTAAAGGTATGGATCGGCTCAGAATTGAATTTTAAGTCGATTCGGTCATGTACGTCCGTCCGTCCATCTATCGTCCGCCCGTTTGCACAATAACTCAGAAAATAAAGGAAGCTGAAATTTTGTTTACGTCACTTTTACAAAATTGTTAGTTTTGCTATTTAAATCCAGCATTTTCAGCCGCCGAGTTCGAGTAGCTGCCATACAATTTTTTCTTTATATGGAAATAACGCAGTATCTATTGAAGCTTAGTATCTGAAAGTTTGCAAAGTAGTGCTGAGTTACAGACCAACAACATCTGTAAAATTTGGTTGTGCTGGTGCGACAAGTTCGGGAAGCTGCCATACAACTCCTTTTTTTAAATGAAAATAACTCCGAGTCTTTTGAAGCTAAGTATCTGAAATTTTATAAATATATGTCGAATTACATACTAACAACTTCTGTAAAATGTTGTTGGGCTTGAGTAGATACAGGCTTCTTGCATGTCTTGGAACTTTATGAAGTTAAGCGTCTGAAATCTTACAAAGGATGATCAAGTTTTATGACAATAACTTATGTAAAATTGTGCTGGTGTAATAGGTTCGGGTAGCTGTCATACAAATCCACAATTTACATAAATATATTTCGGTAGTTAACGTCGGTATTAAAACATCTGAAATTTTTTAAAAGATGATCAAGTTTTGTGGAAACAGGATATATTACGTTCATACAAGTATCCCAGAGTTGACACATAGTCTACTCTACTGCACTCTTCCTCGTTTAAATGATATTTAAAAATTTTATTTAATTTATGATAATGATTTAAAGATAATATTATATTTATTATGTACATGGAAGAACACACAATAAATTGTGTTACTTTTAAAGTTTTTTTAAATGTTGTTATAAAAGATAATTGTTGTGTTGTATCACATTTTGTTGCTATTGGTAATCAAAGGATGTGAAAGTGTTTTTAGGAAAGAGTTATACAATGGTAGTTTTCTTTTTTAAAAATATAATGTGTAAGTTAAATATAACAAATAGTTTCATATTATAAATTAAGAGTTTAACTTAGTTTTCTACTTAAAATTATTATTATTATTACAATAGAAATAAAATTAGCTTTATTTCAGAACAGGTGTCCATAGGTATCCGATTTCTTTATAATTTTACACAAATACACTTGATTTGATAAAATGTTATAAAAAGTTCTAATGGTACTTTAAAAATTAAGGTGAATTTAATGAAATTCATTTTTTATGTAAATATCTTCTGAACTAAAATAAAACTCTAAGCTTAAAAGCTTAAAAATAAAAAGAAACGTCTAAAATACTCGTTTCGGATATGTACATATATATATTATATTTGTTTCAGATCTATGAACTATGGTTTAGGTACTGACTGGGTCGTATAAAACAAAAATATTTAAAATAAATTTGTTTTTTTATTGTACATTTTAAAATAAATGGCTACTAATGTATTTTTAATGATAAAATTTATTTTAGGTATGAGATTTGCGCTACAAAATCAGCGTTTCAATAATTTAGCATTAGAGTAGCTCAAAATATTTTAAATCGTTCGTTGAAATATGTGTTTAAACAAATGCAAAAGCTATTTTATACTTTCATACTTTATCTTGAGTTTGAGTATTTTATTGAGTATTTTGTAGTATTATAGAGTTTTAATAGTTTGTTCAGTAAAAGATAAAAAAAATTAAATATTTAATAATGTTTTCAAGTCAATAACCGTTATAAAAGTTTTTCAATATAGAAAGCTCTTAGGGTATATTAGGGCGCTTTATAAAGAGTTTAGAAAAATTAATAAAATAAATTTAGAGTAAGCCCAATTTGGATATGAAAAACGAAATATCCACTTTCCTGGAAAGTTCAAAACGGAGTTTCTGGGATAAGCGGGATTAGGAATGGATTATGGGTTTACGGAAAACACGATTTTGATAAAACGGCCTTCAGTACCTAATCTAACAAACCAAATAATAAAACACTCTTTTAGGTAAAATAAACTTAATATGCTTTCCCAATAAATAAGTGGGTTTGTTGAGAGATTATTAAGACCATTCTTCTGAAAAGACCAGAAAAAAAAACGAATAAATCGCATAAAATGTACCGTTATAATTATGTATATATTTATTATTTAACATAAAAATTTATTTTACATATTTACGTTTTATGCCACCTTGTTGCTTAACAAGCTAAGTTCATAGATTTGAAACATATAATACGTATATATATATTTATTTAAGGAGTAATTTTGGACCTTTATTCTATGTCATAAAAGCTTCTAAGCTTCTGTTTTAGCTTAAAATTTATTTCTAAAATACCTATAGAGCCTTTTAATGCCGATAACGCCAACTGGAATCTGGAAGATAGAAATTCATCAAATGAATCAAAGTTTTTGCGTACAGTTAAAAAGAAATTTAACTTTAAGAAAAATTCGGAAGTATATCTATAACATTTTAATTTAACTAAAGTATTTTAAATACTAAATGATAATAATAACAGTTACAAATACATGTTACATTAAAATTTGCATAATACATATTATTGATTATTCCATTCAGGGAGTAATTAAAAATTTGTTTTGAAAGAAAAGTTTTCTTCTATTTCTTTATTATTCTTTTTGCACTCGTTCCTTTCTTTTTTTTACTTTGTTTTTTTTTTGAAACATTGACAGAAAATGAAAATTATTTAAATAAAAGTTTTTTTTTTTAACTGTATAGTGTTGTATTTTAAAGTAAAGTTATTACAATTAACCTAAAAAGGAAGAACGTCAAGAAAAAAAGAGTATTTAAAAAAAAAAAAAACATATACATATATGAAATTAATTCTGCATACATTAAATGTGTAATTATTATACGAGTAATGCAGTTATCATAGATTTGTTTTACAAATATGAATGGTGTACACATGTATTTGCAAAATTGCTACATGATAAATATTTTTAAAGACGTCAATATCGTTCTTAAGCACTGCGACCTGTTGTGCAAAGACGTCAACATTAATGGTAAATGTTTTAATCAAAATTAAAAAGTATAACTTTAAAATTCAATTAAACAAAATTTTTTATATATTTTTTTTTTTAATATAGTATAGAAAAATAGTTACCGTTAAATGAATTTCGATATTGGACTTTTTATAGTTTTTTCTAAAAAAAAAAATGCTTTTGTTGACATGTAATCATGATAAATGCATTTATAGTTAAGAAGTTAAAAATAAAATCATATAAAGATATGGATAATTAAATAATTTTTTAAATTATTAATTTGTAAATATAAAAATGTATTTAATATTTTAGATTAAAAGGAAATTCTGAATACTTATATATTTTATCATATTGGTTTTAATTTACTTTTTACCTGATTTAGAGCTAATACTTAATAACCTTACCTTAATACTTAATACCATTAATAACTTCACTATTATGATTTGATGAATAAAATATTGATTTGAAATTAATAATAATTTAAATTAACTTAATTTTAAGAATTCATTCTAATTCTGATCCTTAACTGATCAATATTTTAATTATGAATCTTTTTCTACTACTTTGAATTTTTTAAACCTACTATGATTAAATATGTGTAAACATTTAATTTATTTATTTATTTATTATCGGATTTTAATTACAAACGATAATGTAATATTATTATTTACATTATATAAGATATTTATGAAAAAAAATTAATTTTAAAGTAATCCTATCAGTTAAAAAAAAAAATACTTGTTATCTATGCAAAATTTGAAGCGGAAATTGTTCGGTTAAAAAGTCACGTGTTTAAACACCCGGTCCCCAAAAAGGCCATTGTATTTTCTTGAGATTTTTGTTTTTATTTTTAATTTCTTGTTTTTATTACCTTTCATTTATGTATTTTACACTTTAACAGCTTTCAATAGCTAGCGGCAGTGTTGCCGCTACAGCAAAAACAAAAGTCGCTAGCTCATTACATACTTGAAATTCTCTAAATTCAAATCAATCAATATGAGAAAAATCCGTTAAAAATCACGAAAAAATTCAATGTAATTAAACACTACAACATTCATACTACATTCAAAAAAACAAAAAATTTCAAATTCTTATGTATATATTATTTATTTAAACAAAAACTAATTAAAAACAAATAAAAAAAAAACGAAATTAAAATAAAATTACTCAAATTAATTTTTTTTTAAAAGTTCATATAATTTAAAAAAAACACTTTAATAACTAATAAACTAAATTTTTTCGATTTTAAAATTGTATTTCTTCTAAAATGCAATCCTCTGAGTCCTCTAATTCTTCAACAGATAGTTCTATTATAAAAAATTATATTGCAATTTATTTTTATCTGTAGTTACTGTCTTTAAAGAACTATACCGAAAAGTCTCTAGAAAATCGCTACTTTTTTTCTGTCGCTAAATTATATTTTATGTCGCTAAAGCTTAGAAAATTCTCCTTAAATATAAACCTGCCTCGCTGAAACGGCAACACTGGACTCTTGACTAAATAGTTTCTTCGCTGTAGTGTAGTTGTGTTCTATATTGTAGATTATTTTGGATTATATATACAGGTTTAATAATATGCCTTTATGACCAAATTTTTGACAACGCTTACATTGTAAAATACATTTTTTTTTACATTTTTTTCCATGTTATTACCTGCTTGTTGAAATATTTAATTTTGTACAAATCATTTATATTGCTCTATGGAGATAATTGGATCTAACCCCTTGTAACTTTTTTATCGTTTAAAAGTTTAGTTTAGTATTTATTTATTTATTTATTTATATTAATATTACAAACCACATAGGATATTGCAATATTTATTATTTATTTATTTATTTATTTATATTAATATTACATACATTACTGTAGTGCAATATTATTAAACCATCGGCTACTAAGGCCATTATAGGTTTTTATACTATTATTAAATTATATACTAATATTATTTATTTTGTTTATATTATATACTATATATTTACATTATATTAGGTCGTAAGGGCGGTATGTATAGAAAAAAACCTACGACCTGTGCAGGGATCGAACCCACACTCCTTCGGTTAATACGCCACACGCCTACACACTAGGCTACCGAAGCCCCTGCAATATTACAAGACCATCGGCTATTTTATAAATAAAAAGAAAACCATTGCATACTTCTAGGTGTAAAAATAGTTACTGAAAAAGATTATTAAACATTTCTTTTATAAGGTAATCTTTATTTGACGTAAAAAATGTAGATAATTTTTTTTTTGATTTCCCACCACATATCAAAAGCAATAAAAGGACCATTCTCTTTCAGGTGTAGTTCTGATATATTAACTTATATATTTTGTTTAACATTATATTATTATATTTATATAGTATAATACGCTTGACTGGGGTTTGAACCTGAGACTTTTCTCGAGTTTTGTATGCAAAAAAGTTATTTGGAGGCATCTTGTAATTTATTACAAAATCAGGGTTATACGATTTTTTCAGAATATGTATGTATGTATATATATATAATATATTATTAGGAAGGATTTTTGAGTTGGTTATAAAATTAAGGTTTCAATAATTTGTTTAAAGACATTGTTGTTGAAATATGTATGTAAAAAAAATAAATAGGTGGGATTTTATAGTTTTTTACAAAATCAAAGTCCCAATCATTTGATAACCGAGAGTTTTTAGCTTGCCATTAAATTTTTTTTTTTTTTTTTGGAGTTTGAGATTTCTTTTGAAATTATGTAAATAATATTTCAGAAATGGATTTTTTTACCCAAAGCGAACTTTATATATAAATAATTGGGAAAAATATACGAATTAAAATAAATATCAAACATAAATGACATTTTTAATGTATACATTATGTAAGAAATGTAAGAATCCTTACTACAATGTATAAACAAATACAATTTGCTAATAATGATTGCGATTTAAGTAATTAAATATGTAAAGATTTTACTTAGTGATTGTGTACAATTATAATTATGGCAAATTTTAATAATAATAATATCGCATATCCCTATTATCCCTAATATGGACTTGAGGTACAGAAACGCTTTTCAGTTTAATACTTGAACAAGACAAATACCAAAACAATATAGTAAATACGAAAAGAATTTTTAAAGTCTATTAAACTTTTTTATTAAAAAAAATTAGACAGGAATTAGTTAATATTTGTAAATACTTTTACAACTTTTAAACTTTGTGATCTGTTTCAATTTAATACTTAATAAGCAATATTTAAATATAAAATAACAAAGATTAACAAAGTTTTAATAAGTTTATTTTTATTTTCATAAAATAACTTTTATTTTATTAAAAAAAAAAAAAAAATTGATAAATTATTTTTGTTATTTAACCTTCAAATTCATCAGATTAACTTTAATTTTTATTTAAGTTACCAATTTGAAAAAAAAAAAACAAAAAATACAAATGGTAAATTATTTTATAATATAAATGAGTAGTATATTATATATACTAAGATCACAAAATTGTTTTGAATTGTTTTAATTAGAATTTCCGTTTTTTATTTGAATATTTCCCAAATATACAGACAATTAAGCTTCAACAAAAACTTTTTTTTTTTTTTTCATTTAGTTACAAAAATAAAAAAAAAATAATTTTTTTTTTTTTTAAGTATATAATATAAAATTTTATATTTATATAATATTTCAATTAAATGTTTTTGTTTTATACATTATTACAGCAGTGACTTAATAAAAATAATTTATTGCATTTATTACAATAATTATTTTATTTATTTTAATTTAGTTTTGGTTTTTTTTTGTCTCCAGAGACCTGTTATATTATGAGGTTTTGAGAAGAAAAACTGTTATATTTTGAGTTTTTGAGAAGACTGGAACCTAAACCAAAGGGTACCTATAACAGAAATGGTGCAATGTAAATGTGAAACTAAAGAATAATTGCAGCATAAAGGAGATGAAAATGAAGAAAATGATTTCATAGAATTAAGTATTTTTGTAATTCCAAATTTACCAGCCAAAAATAATGATAAAAATTATTTTAATATACCATTTTTACTTTAAATATATATGAATATTTATAAAGACTTAAAGACTTAAAGAATATAAAGACTTTTTTACTTTAAGTGAATATTTTTAACTTTAAGTGAAGATATTTTTACTTTAGATGAATAATTTTTACTTTAAGTGAAGACATTTTTATTTTAAATGAAGAATCTTTACTTTAGTAATTTATATTATATAAATATTTAATATATATACTATACATATATTTAATTTATGTAATTCATATATATTTGGACAAAATATTTATGTATATGTATATTATATGTAATTTTTTTTTATTTTAATTTTTATTATAAATATCTTCACTTAAAATAAAAATATCGTTATTTAAAATAAAAATTTTTTCACTTGAAATAAAAAATCTTCATTTAAAGTAAAAATGTCTTCACTTAAAATAAAAATGTCTTCAGTTAAAGTAAAAAAGGTATATTGTAAATTATTATATTTTATATTAATTATCTATTATATAAAAGACGTTTGCAACAATAACATTTTTCATGGCAAAAAATAATACTGCACATTAACAGAAAAAAAGAATAAAATAATTATTGAAAATTTATAAGGTTGGGTACATATTCCCGAAAAAGAAAATCTTAAAAATCAAAATCCCGAAATCAAAATCCCGAAAATTAAATTTCCGAAATTACGAAATACCGAAAATCAAAATTACACAATCTCGCACATATATGGATATAAATATTCTGGAAAAGGGGAATACTCTGATTTTAAATCAAACTTATTAATGCTTGCAGTAATACACATATATTATACCAATTTCAATAAAAAAAAATTAAATTTTTACATTTCCATTTGAAAAATATTGAAAATTATTGAAACCCTGGTTATGAATCTACTCTAAAATCAATACTAAAGTATGTCCATGCATACAGGTTTTCATATAAAAGTATTTTGACATTTAAAAAATAGTGAATTTTATACGAATTTCGATATTTTTATGGAAAAAAAAATTATTTTTGAAGGAACGGGAGCTGTCGCCACCAAACCCTCACTACAAAATTTTCCTTTAATTTTCTTAGTCTTGTTATTGCGTTTTTACGTTTATTTAAATTTATTCTTAGTCTTATTGTAAAAAGTTAAGTATTCTTACTGATGAAGGGAACATAGTTCTCAAAAAACGGTTTTAAGATAAATAAAAAAATATATTAGAACGAAAAGATATTTTTTTTTATTTCATTAAAAAGTTAAGTGACAAAAACCAATATTATTTCTAGATTTCTAGATTGGCATACGAGGTGTTTAAAAAATTTTCATTATGTTTTTTCTTTGTATTAATGGAATCAAATTTTTAATATTCTAAAATTTTCTAATTTCTAAAATTTTGATTTCCGAAATTAATACCAAAAATCTCCACCACAAAATTAGTTTATAGGAAAGAGAGGTGATGAAACGAAAGAAAAATTTTCAGAAATTGAAAGCAGAACATACCCGTATAAATTGGCGCATAGCTCTTTATGGTTATGTATGTTTTTTGTCTTAATAAGACCAAAACAAAAGAAAAGGGAATTTTTGTTTCTTTTATAAGTCATATTTTGTTTGGAAAATGTTAAATTGCCAAGTTCTCAATTGGAAAAAATGCACAAAAATGAGGAAAAAAATAGTTGCCCTTGTCAACTCTAAATTATTATTTTTTGAACTTATGTTAATTAGTTTTCATTATTTTTCAAATAAAAATATTTGTACGGTAGTGGCCTGAAATCTTGCTCTAATAATAATTTAAACCTTTAAATTTTATTTAAGTCTTATTTAATCTAATTAGTTTCGAAGATATGTAAATTGAGTTGAAAAATTTGTTAAATAACTATTTGAAGGCGTGCTCCCATATAAAAGAAAAAAACAATTATGCGTTTCATGGCAATGTCGATGCGTTATAAACGAAGGTGAAATTTTAATATATCCGTGATTATAATTCTTTCAGGTATAAACACTAAAATTAAAAATGATAATTAATAATTCAATTTATAAATTATTTCCCATTTAAATAATGATGGTAATTAATTTATTTTTTTTTTTGCATTTTATTTGCATTTTTATAATTCTAATTATAGTAATTTTCTTTTATCGCTTCTTAAAATTTCCTATATCTTTCATTTTTTAATAATTTATTCTACTATAGGTCATAATTAAAAATGTTAATTAATTTGAAAAAATAAATTTCTTATACTAATACATATATAAAAATACATCAACTTTAATATTTGATCTTTTGCATTGCATTAAATTAAAATGCATTAATGTTAAAATAAAGGGAAAAAAATACATTAAATTTTTTTTAGTTTTTCTTTTTTTATTATTGTAATAATTACAGATAATTTGTAATGTTAATTTACTTAAATATTTTAAAAATCACTTTATTTTTATTTCTAAATTTAATTTTATTAATATTTTGCAGATATAGGTAATAATTAGTTTATTTTAAGATAACCTTGAACAAAAAGAAAAAAAAAAAAATTACATTAAAAAAAAACTTACCTTTAGAACAATTTACGTCATAAATGAATAAGTGATCCTAAAATTAAAAAAATATAAATTATAATAATAGCATTTTCTTTTTATATAGTTATAAATATATATTTTTTTTAATTTTTAAATGGATTTTAATAGATTAGCTTATAATTAAATATGTAAATTTATTTAAATTAGGTTAAATTTAAAAAAAAAAACTTCAACTACATATATTTATTTTATATATTTTTTATTTAAGCCTTTAAATATGCAATATAATTTAACAAAAATAGTAAAAAAAAATTTTCATTATTCTTTTCTTTTTTTTTTTTTGCTTTATAATATTATCTATTATACAGGTTGTTCCAATAAAAGTAGATAAAAATAATGAAAACTATTTAATATAAAAGATTATCTAAAATAATTTATCTTGAGATAATCGGTCTTTAAGATGTATAAGATATAATTATCTATCAGTTTGTATAATTATCTTGGAAACTGTATAGAATGTTTCAAAAATCATGAACATTATTGTTTCCATTTGCTATTACTCAAAAGTTTACATAGATACATTAATAATGAGAACAAAAAGGATAGTATACTGGAAAACAAAAATCTAATATAAGAACAAGACTAAAAGAAGTTTACGCATTCTACTTACGTTCTGTGGATATATATGTTGAGATATATAAGATTTGTTATGAATTTTTTATTCATTAAATTGATCTAAAGAATTGTCACACAATTAATATAGGAGATATAATGTATTCCTTAGAATTGTCTTGAATTACAATCAATAAAATTCTTTTATTATATTTTGTTATTACTAAAAACTTTATTCCTACGATAAATAACAACTAATAATTTTAATTTATTGTTCGTTATTAATTTGAGCCGACTGAAGAATGTTAGTTAAAAATCATGGTAAAAGTATTTTAACTTTTATTGACTAGGGCTTTCCTTCGGAAAAACAGAACGACACTCTATCAACTTTTTATAAATAAGATCGGATCAGTTGGTTTACAAAATAAAAAATTTTTCTTTTTATAGTTTGCACTGTTATAAATAGATATGATATATAAACACTCTGTATAGATATGATATATAATAAGATGAAGCATTATAAAATATTTTTAGGTTTTATTTATAAAAATAAAAAAAATAAAAAAGTATAAATGAAAAAAAACCGTCAAAATGATTTTAAATTTCAATGGACTTTTAAAATATTTTAATACAAGAGTATTTTATTTTCCTCTTTATATATTTTTTTTTTTTTAATTTTACATTTAATACTTATTCAACCGTAATTGTTTTAAATTTTTTTCCAGCTTATCTTTTAGAAACATAAAAATGACAATGAAATTTATGGAAATTTTAAGGATTCGGTTGAACGATACCGATACTTAATTAAAATTGTTACTTTTTTCTTTAATATATTAGAGCTTTCAAGTTTGTAGTTTTAAACTGTGAACGTTTCTGATTTGTATAAAACTGATTATAAAAATTTAGTTGTGGAAAGAAACGTTAAAATATGAAATGTGTACCTACAAAAAGTACAAAAAAAAAACCAATATATTTTAGGCTGGTCGGACTGCTTGCCTAGAGTGTCTTAAGAAAAATGTTTTAATGTTCGAAAGTACAGAATGAACATTTTAGCTAGATAGCAAGAAGAGCAGGATTAATACAGTAGAAGTAAAAAATTGAAAATGTATACTAATATAATATCTAATATCTAAAAATAAACTAACAAATTACGATAAATAAATCGTGCTATGAAAATGGTTCTTTTAATGAAATTGTTTTTTAGTTTAATAATTTTTCATACTGTAACATTGGTGACATTTAAACTTTTATTAAATTAAATTTTTTAGTAGTTTTGTAGTTTTATGAGCAGATAATTTGGTTTTATTGTATTCAATGCAGAACGGTTGTCTACATATAAATAAAAGTTTTACTCTAAAAATTAATATTATATTCTATTTTGAGAGTTTTAATTTTTAAATAACTAACTAACTGATTTTTTTTTTAATTCATTTCTCTGCCTTTACCATAAATGTGGACAGGAATAACTCTTACGACGTGTGCGGGATTCGAACCCACACTCCCTCAGTGTTTACAGCGTATTTTATACGCTATTACCCACTAGGCTAATTAAAAAATAGGATTGATAAATTTTTCTTTGTTTCCCTTTAATACAATAAACGCTTAATTTACGAATTTGACACTTAGATGTATTATTTTTTTTAATTATATAGTAACATTTATAATATTTCGGCACACATTGTTAAAAACTACTTTTTTTTTTAGAAATTTTCTTTTTGTGTAAGTCCTGTGTAGTTTTTAAAACTGCAATTCCTCGGTTAATAATACAAAATCACTATAGATTCCTAAATTGTGAACCAGAATGTGGCACTAATGTTTCAGCTGATATTTGTAGCTGATTATGATACTTAGGTAAACATACAGCATAACGTATATTTTTTTGTGAATTGTCAAAAAAAACAATTTATAAAATTTTTCAAGTGTGCTTTGAGACATATTTATTTTGTGTATTTTGATTATTTATTTTTATGTATTTTCAGAATTTGGTATGGATAACCATAATATTTTTCTTTTCTTGAAGTTATTTTTGCCTTTAAATGAAAATCTTGGGGTAAATAAAACAAACGACAACCGTCCAATCCACTTCAAAAAACTTTCAAAAAGTTTAAAATTGGTAACATTTAACTGTAGCACTGTATGCATTGTGCCGCAAATATGTCAAACAAAATTTTAAAAGTAAGTAAGTACACTTTAACCACTTTTCTTTTTCAATTTTTTTTTGGCATTTATTTATTTAATAGATTTTGTTTTTAATTTTTATATTAAACTAATTTTAAAATGAATATTAAATTAATGTTAATTTAATCCGGGAAACAATACGAGAACGCGATATTGTCTTAAACATAATCATACCAATAGGTAAACGTTTCCTTTGAATGATTTCGAGATTTTCTAAGAATGCAAAAAAAGGTAAAGATAGTATTTGGCTTACTGTTGCCTATAGTGTCCTAATTTAACTCTTAAATGAAAAATTTCTTAAACGATCTCAGTGACCTTGAAAATATATTAATATGTATATCAAAAGGATAAAATTTATCCGAATTACATTGTCTATAAGAGTTACAAAAAAGAAAAGGCTGGTTTAAATTTAATTTAACAATCATTTGAACGTAACTTTAAACAATCATTTGAATTTAATCAAAGGATATTTTAAAATTTAAAAATAAACTCCATTTTAATTTTACTGACACACACAATAACAACAAAAAAATATATCATGTTATTTTTAAATACGATTTTTATCAACATTTAAAATTGACGTGTTGTTAATAATTTTTTTTTTTTTTTTTTTTACGGATCTTGGTGACAATGACATTTCAACTTATTTATTATAATATGTTAAATTAAAATAAAATAAATAACCTTTGTATGAAATCTATGCTTTTTTTCCTTACGAAATAACTTTCATCTTAAATACGTGATATGATATCAAACAAAAAAAAAATTTTCGTCAAAAGAACACAACAACATTTGGGGAATTTGAATGAAAGGTTGTCATTGTTGGATGTTTTTTTGGATTTTTTTGTTGGAGTTTTTGGCTATTATAAATTGATATTCATACATTTGCAAGCATATTTTTGTAAATAAATGTATGTACATTGGTATAGATGTATAAAAATGACTATGAAATGGTTTCATTTTCTTTTTTATTTGAAGATGTATATGTACTATATGGTTTTCATTAGCACCATATCTTTTGAGTAAAAAGAACAATAACGGAAAGAGAACATTACTACAATAAAAAAATAAGAATAGCAAGTGATACGAGATTTGAATTCACTTGATGTAGGTGTATATAAGAATTAAATATAGATTTATATAGAAAAATATTTCCACACTACAAGAAAATGTCTACTTCTTAGACATTTTGTTGATAATAAATTGGGTATTTTGTAATTACTATGCCAGACACATTGCACATTATATATTTCAAAGCTATATAGAAAAATTGATATTATATTCTTTTTAATTATTAACCTTAATTTGAAATAAAACAAAACAAGGTAGAATGTAAACCAACGGTTTTTAAAAGCGCACATTTCCAAAACTCAATACAAACTGTTTAGAAGTGTGACTTACACAAAAATTTGAAAATTTCATGTAATAAGAAAAAAATGTGAAAATAGGACATTTTTGAAATTTTGAGGGGTCGTAATTCTGGAATCCTAAATAACTAAGAAAAGCCGTTAACAGACGTAAAAACATATTATTGAACCTTTAATTTTCATGTCTTGCCGAAGAAAAATTTGTACAGGTGCCTAAGTTACAGGTGTCTAAAAATAGCAAATTCTTGTCTGAATAATTTAAATTTTATCTTGTCGGTAAATTTAAATCGTAAATTACAAAATATTACATAATTTTGATATTCTTTTATATAGATAATAAAATTTTCGATCTTTTGGCGGTTTTAGTTTGCAAAACTATTACGCAGAGCCTGAGATATATACATCTGAAAATGGGGCTTTTTCGCAATTTTGAAGAGCTGCAACTTTGGAACCCTTTACAACTAAAATAAACCTTTAACACACGTAAAAATATATTATTGTAGCTTTAATTTTTATATCTTGTAGAAGTAAAATGTGTACAGTTTCCGAAGTTACAGGTGTTTAAAAAGAGCAATTTTTAAGCCCTAATAGCTCATAAACAGGGGGTGGTCCGAAAAAATTTTCTGAGCAAACTTATACTAATTCTAAAAGTTTTTTCTTGTCTCAAAATTCCAGGTTCCTATCTAAAGGCGTGCCGGAGTTATGAAAGTAGAAAAATCATGCTAAATTTGGTTTTCACATAACGGTAAATTTAAATACTAAATTTAAAAAAATTGTATAATTTTTATATTAATTTACAAAGATAAAAGAAATACCTGTCGAATGACGTTTTCAGATTGAAAAAATCTTAAGCAGAACATAAGATATATGCATTTAAAAATAGGGCTTTTTCAAAGTTTGAGGGGCTGTAGCTCCGTAATGGGGGGGGGCTACATGAAAAAGTTGTTCCACAAAATTATTTTTTTTATGAGACCTACCTATGGTTAAAATTTTTTTTCTCTATCTTTAACGCTGTAGAAGTTTTGTAAACAGACGGACGGACGGACAGAGTGAAACTAATAAGCACATTTTTTCAAATTTTTTTTGGAAATGTGCTAAAAATGCTAAAGCATTGATATTAAAAAATTCATGTTAGCTAATTACTTAATTGTTTTTTTTTTTTTTTTGTATTTCAATATTTTCAAAATACAGACTAATATTGCCTATTCTATAGCATTGTTTATGATATCAAGGATTACAGAGCTTTAAAAAAATACTGGAAGGCATGAATATGTTATAAAGGTATTAAGTATATTGAAATAAATCTATATCTAATTACAAATTCATGAATTTTAGAAAATGAAAGTGATTAAATATAGCAGTTAATCGTATATAAAATTAAATAAAATTTTGAATTATCAATAATTCTATATGCAGCAGCAGTCTGGAATGATTGTGGTGCAAGTTACACTAAAAAATTACAAATTGCTCAAAATACTTTTAACAAAATCTTTTTGCAGGTGGTTTCAAACCATTAGGCTGCACAACAAAGCCAATATTAATAATATTATAGAAAAAAAAATCATATTTAACCGAAAAGTTCAATTCGGATTTAATCATCTCAAATAATCTCTTGATTAAAAATTTAAATTAAAATAATTAATTAGGCTAGTTTAGTTTTAGGTTATTATTTAAGTTAACTTTAAGTTCTATATAAAAGGTTTTTCCATTTTTCTTTAAAATAATTTTATCATAATTTTCTTTTATTTAAACCATAACTTTAAGTTAATTGTAATAAAGATATATATAACTTATTTTATAAATTAAAATACAAAAAAAAATTTTGAAGATGAACACTTTTACTTCATGTTCAACCAATCAAAAAATAAAAAGTGTACCAAATACACTATTATTATATGGGTAAGTACTACATATATACATCAAATTTGTTAAGAATAAATATCCACCGTAAAGTATGCAAATTAAAATTTTCATTCCGTTTATCTTTCTTTTTTCTTCAATTTTTATTAATGTTAAAAAAAATGCAATAAGTTATTTTTAGAAAACAAAAATAATAATCTAAATCATTTTAATTGCGTGCAACTGTCACAGAAAATATGCTTCCGTCTAAGATTTTAATTTGTTAAATGCTATGGAAGTGTAAACCTTTAAAACTGTACTGACAAAAAAAAATTGAAATTTTAAAATGTAATTTTGAAAATGTGTTTTTATAACGAATTCTTATATGAAAACATGAAAATTACAAATAAACCCTTTTTGGTATTTTTTCCTATTTGCGCTGTTTTTATTTGCAACAATATATTATATAAATTTAACAAAGAAACTTGTCAATTGCACAATTAGTGGCAATGAAGAGGAAGTAAAGAAAGCTAAGGGCTATATTTTAAATAATTTACTTAGTGATAACTAAGTAATGTGTATTTATATTTATCTTTATTATTATTGTTATTATTATTTTTTTGTTTCATTTATAATACATATAGTTATATTACAATATTAAACTAATACGGACTCTGTAAGAAAAAAAAAGCAAGTAAATGTAACAGTAAGTCGATATAACCGATTTATTTATACCCTGCACTTAAAAAATTCAAATTAAATTAAAAATCCATAAGTTATTTTAGTTAGGTATTTAATATAACTAAGCTAAAAACTTAAATGCTTTTACAACCTTTGTACAAAATTTCGGGTTTCTATCTTTATTAAATTCGAAAATATGCTTGTTAGGTCTTGGGAAGTGTGTGTGGTATCCGGACCACCACTAAAATTTATCTCAAATTTTAGAGACATCATCAGAACAGGGTAGAACATTCTTATATCAAATTTCAAGTTTTTATCTTTATTAATTTCGAAGATATGCTTGTTCGGTTTTGGGAGTTGTATGGGAGGTACCCGAATCCATGGTCCGATTTCGCCCATTTGCAATCCCCGTCTTACTTTAGTCATTGTTAACCTACAGTATAAATTTCTTCAAGATGGCATCATTATTTTTTGAGTTATCGTGCGTACGGACGGACGGACATTGCTAAATCGACTCAGGAGGTGACCCTGATTCAGAATATATATACATGCCCTTATCTAACTCGCTTCCTTTTGGTGGTTACAAACACCATACCAAAGTTAATATACCCTATACTTTCGGTGTAGGGTATAAAAAGAATGATAATATTACACTGAAAGTGCAAGATACAATAATCGAAATAGTCGATAGTGCAAAATATTAGACGATCATCTAAAATAGGGCAAACATATCAAGAGAATAAAAAAAAATAATACCGATACTTATGGCCATAAAAAGAATAGGACGTATTCCAACACATACTGCAAAAACTAATTTATAATGGGCATATATTATCCAGAATTAGGTATAATTTGTGTACTTGAAGTCAATGTGCGAATTCTCATATATCTCAAATTTGTGTTCTAATGACTGAAAAGCACTGAAAGTTCTTTTTCCGATAAAACCGAGTAAAAGTACAAAAGAACTATATAAATTAACTAACGTCTTCGACATAAATCAACTAATCTAATTTATGAAATCTAAATATATATACAGTATACTTAATAATAATTTTAAATCAAATCTAATATTACAAAATGGGCAAACTGTTCATAACTATCTAATAGAAATGTTAAAAGTATTATAATTCCTAGAGCTCCTGAAACCTCAAAAAGACAAAAAAGTTTAAAATGTAGTGCTATTTATAATTTATAATTCTTTACAAATAGAAATTAAAAAGAGTCAAAATGGAAAAATATTTAGAAATAAGCTTAAAAAATTTTTAAATAGAATTTTAGAGAAAATGCATAGCGAATAATTTAAAGAAGAAAAAAAAGGTAGAATGTAAACTAACGGTTTTTAAAAGCGCACATTTCCAAAAGACAATACAAACGTTTAGAATTGTGATTTGCATAAAAATTTGAAAATTTCATGTAATAAGAAAAACGTGAAAATAGGACTTTTCTGGAATTTTGAGGTGCTGTAAGTCCGGAACCCCATATAACTAAGAAAAACCGTTAACGTAAAAATATATTATTGAATCTTTAATTTTTATGTCTTGCCGAAGAAAAATTTTTACAGATGCCTAAGTTACAGGTGTCTAAAAATAGCAAATATTCAATTTTTGAGGCGTAATAACTCTTAAACAGGGGGTTGTACCAAAAAAAATTTCAGAGGAAACTTGTACTAATTCTAAAAGTTCTTTCTCGTCTCAAAATTTCAAGCCCCTATCTAAAAGGGTTCCGGAGTTATGAAGGTAGAAAAATCATGCAAAATTTGGTTTTCACATAACGGTAAATTTAAATACTAAACTTAAAAATTAGAGAAAAACAGAGTGAAACTAATAGGCAAAATTTTTTTGGAAATGTGCTAAAAAACATAAAGAAACAAAGGTAATAATAAAATTGTGTCTACATTCGTATGTACAATATATGCCATGGGTTTATGTATATAAATATGTATAAATTTTAGTTTATATACATAATTTAGTTTTAGGTTTGTTTAATTTCTTACACTATAGTAAAATTATCTGAAATTAAATAAAATTAATAATATATTTAAAAACAAGAAATAAATAAAACAAAAAAAAAAAAAGAAATGGGTTAATGACTAAATCCACAAATCGAAATTCAAAAGAGAAAATCCACAAATTCAAAAATGTGCAAAGAATATTCTAGAAAAATCAAAAAACTCTGATTTTGTAAAAAAACTTTAAGATTCTTCCTAATTATTTTTATTGCATACATATTTCAACATTAAAGAATGTATAACAGTGGAGGCTGCTGCCCCCAACCTCCCACTAAACAATTTATCCATGTATACCGCAACAAAAATTGAAAGACGAATTTTTTTTATTGTGGTTAGAAATACCGATACTTATGGCCATAAAAAATAAAAAAAATAATTAATATATGGTAAAAAAATATATTTGGAATTTGAATGATCTAATGGGTCTAATATTGGTTTGATCTATAAAACAAAAAAAACCCATATAATAAAACAAATACAAAAAATAAAAAGTTATTATTATAATGAATATTAAATGTAAATTTAATAATATTCTATAACAGTGTATTGTACATACGCGCTTTATAACAGCTTAAGGATACGGAGAAGAAAAAAATTAAAATAAATACAACATCAAGTTCAAGTTCATCGTAATTTTATTTAGTCACATTAACACAAGTTTATAATTTCCTTCGAATATTATATTTAAACTATAAATAATCTTATTACTAATTATTACTTATTAATTAGCAATAAATATAATTTATTTTGATTTTTTTTTTAATATAGATATACACAATTTTTTTTGTCGGTATTCTAAATATAAATTAAAATGTCACGCTCATCTTCATATGTGACATGGTTACAATAAAAATAAAAAAAAAACTTTACTTTCTTTTTATTGATTTTAATTTTTTTTTTTTTAATAAACGAAATGAAAAAATATGACAAAAGTATAATAAATATAATAAAAATAACTTTATAGTGATGATAGATATTAAAATAGATAAAAAGAAAAACATATAGGGTCTTTCCAATTGAGTTTTTAAAAGTAGGCGCCTGTGTAACACACTTCAAACTTTGAACGCACCCATATTATATGTAATTTTGACAGTTGAAGGTTTGCCATTTATAAAAATGGAGTCGTATACATTACAACAACGTGTTGAAATTATTGAATTATTTTATGAAAATGGTCGTTCTATAAGGAATGTAGTTCGCAAATTACGCGATGATTATGGTTGACATAATCGTCCAACTGAGTAACAAATTGGTAATATTGTGCGGAAATTTCAAGAAACTGGTGCAGTACCAGAAAGAGAAAGACATCAGTATACTCGTGTCGGTCTTTCACGAGGTCAGCTGTGACACTAGCACTCACAGAAAATATTGGTGCTGTGAGTGCTAGTGTTACAGCTGACCCCACCATGTCAATTTCCCGACGTTCACAACAATTGGGACTTTCTGAGTCAACTATATGGCGGAAGAGCTAAAACCGTTAACGGTACCAGATATCGCGACATAATCACAACTTTTTTATGGTCATAACTGGAAAATACTGATACTGAGGACATGTGATTTCAACAAGATGGGGCTACGTGTCATACAGCCATAGAAACACTGCAATTACTGCATACAAAGTTTCCAGACCGTGTTATTTCCAGATTCGGTGACGTGAATTGGTCTTCAAGATCCTGCGATTTGACACCGTTAAACTTCTTTCTCTGGGGCTATGTGAAAGGACAGGTCTAGAAGGATAATCCTCGAAACGTTGAAACATTGAAAGCAGAAATTACTCGAGTTATTGGTGAGATAGAGCCGCAACTATACCAGAATGTGATCGAAAATTTTGATAAAAGAATCAGGTACTGTAACGCAAGAGGTGGTCACATGGGAAATATCATTTATATATAGTATAAATGACAACCATTGTACTTCAAAAGTAAATAAAACTTTTTCAGTTTCAATTCAAATTCTATGTCTCTTTTAATTATTTACTTTTGAAAACTCAATTTGAAAAACCCTATACATGTAATTTTTTTATTAACAAAAAACAAAAAACACGAAAATATTTAAGAAACAAAAAAGAATACAGTTGCCCTTGCACAAATCTAAAATATTCGCATGAACCCATTATAGTGTTAGTAAGTAGTAAAATACAATATACAAACCCTCTATAACAACCAATTTTCAACATATGTAATTACATATCTTCATAACATATAAATTGGATCCAGGAATTTGTATGGCAGCTATATTGCAAGTTTTGCTACAACCTTTGCTGTGTCACCTTATTTGCTATTATTTTTTTTAATTTCAATTTTGCAGCCTAATTAGTTCTGAAGATATATGATTTCCGGATTCAAAAATTAATATACTTGTCTTATTACATTACTTAATCATTTTAATTACATACAATCTTCTAGTTTTATTACTTTTTTAGATATTATATAAACTGGATCCAGAAATTCGTATGGAATCTACTAAAAAGCGATTTTTGATCTTAACCAAAAAACAATAAGGAATCTAAAAACTGTTTCAAATGCATTTTGGATAAATTTTCTGACTATAGTTTTTTTCTGAATTGTAGACAGACAAACAGACAGACATAAAAAGAGCTAAATCGACTTAGATTTTTATATTAATCCGATCCATACAATTAAACTTATGGTAGATATAATTCTGTATGATTTAGAAATGAAACAACAATTTTAATGTACCTGTGTAGTTTATCAACCATACGGGTATAAAAAGACAATTATTTTAGGTTGAAAAAAGCATAACAAAGTAAAAATAAATTAAATAGGTGTCACAATTTTTCCTTTGGTTGATTCTCATTAAATATTTACTTATAGATATTTTAACATAACATTTTTTGTTAAAAAAAAAAAAATTCCATTCAAATCATTTTCATATATTTATTTTCCAAAATTTTTCCTTTTCCATTTTTAATTCATTTATTAAATAGTTAATTCATAGTTCATACAAATGATCTCATTTTAGACTTTAATTTAACTCTGTTTATTGTCAAATATAAGTAAAATTTATTTTAATTTAAGATTTTATTAATAACTGTGTAAAAATATAATAAAATTCAGGTTAGTAAAGTAATAAAAAGCTGTTATAACTTATACCGTTATGAAGAAAGTGAAAATTTTTTTTAGGAGTATTATAGAAGATATTTGGAGCTTCGCGAAAAAAATCTCTAAAAAGTATCATACAAATTTTGTGGACTTTTTTCGTTTTTGGTAAAATTTTATATAAATTTAAATAGGTAATAAAAATGCTTAGCTATTTTTTTTTTATCTAATTTATAATTTTACATAAAGAAATGTTAAAATTGAATACTTTTGTAAAAAAGCCTGTAAACATTGACATAGGTTATTAGTATTGATTTTAGTTAGAGTTGAATTCAAAATCAGCATTGACGCTTTTTCCAGAATATGTATACATATATGTCTATGTCAAATTCTAAATTAGGAGGGTTATTACAGTTGGGTTCAAAATCAGAATATTCTCCTTTTATGGAATATTTAAATATATGAGAATATACCTATACGGAATATTTAAATATATGTGTAAAAATAAATTTTTTTTTTGGAATATTTTACCCAACCCCAAAAATATAGTTTTGACTTTTTCCATTATGATATTTTTGATTTTTTTGAGGTCTTTTTTCATGTGCCGAAAGTTCCCAAAATATAATTTTTATAAAAGTTTCATAATTTTGGGAATATTTTTCATTTTTGGTTTTAAGGAGTTTTTTTTTGTGGACTTTTTTCATGGAGCCGATATTTAGGTTATAAGGTTCGGATTGAAAATGATGATTGGCAGTTGAGATTAAATTTATTTGTTGCAATTCTATATAATAGTTTTTTCAATTAATTTTTCAATTTCAAATAAAATTTTAAAGTTTTAAAATTTTAAACAATCCTTTACAATTAGTACATTTTGAAGCAGTTTATAGTGTTAATTTTTTTTTTTTTAATTTAATTTTTTCATTAGAACCATTAATTGTTTAAATTAAAAATTTGATTTTTTTTTTATGAAAAACACTCAATTTTGAGCCCTTATAAACTGATTTTTATTTTACCTTTAATTTTTAATTAATATTAGGCAACATTTTTTTTTTGAATATTTCAATTTATAGTGAATTTTTTTTTTAATTATTTGGATTTAATTAATTCCTTTAATATTCTTTTTGAAATTTATTAATAAACCGAGGATTTGGTGCGAAGCAACTATAATGTCTATTTTATTGAACTTAAGAATTTTTTTTTGTTGATTGATTAAAACACGTAGTTCACGTAGCATGATGTAGTTCAACTGGAATTCAAAATATCTACGAATTATTTTGGGTAGAGAATTAACTAAGTTTAAAGGCTAAGTGTTGAGCTGCTTCAGCTTTAACTTCATTTAAACATTCCAATACTGTTTAAATAACAACATATTGAAAACATAATTTTTATGCAACCTTTATTAATGTTCTTTCCTAAGTACTAATTACGAGAAAAATAGAATAAAATGTATTTTATTTTCAATTTATTTTCTCAGCAAAAAATTAATGAAGCAGTATATGAATTTTCTGATGGAATTCATGTGAACGAAGGTACAATCAATAACCATAATTATGCTGACGACATTAAATGCAAATAAGAACTTTAATCACTGCAAACCACATTACTTTAGAAAAAAAAATAACCTACTTCAGTTGCAGCTTAAAATGGGAGAAATTAACAAAACTGAGAAAGCTTTAACCAGTGTTTTAATATTAAAAAGATATTTTGCAGCCACAAAATTAGTTTACAGCTACCAATGCGCATAATAAGACGTTACGTTATGTCTATATATGGTGTTTAAGCGTGGTCCCTAACATATGAGCTTCTCTCAACAAATTGGAAGCTTTTGAGCTATATCTATTAAAAATAATAATAAAAATTAACTGTGTCGGTAGAATTACGAAACCAGAATTATTGCGAAGAATGGGAGCGTCAACCAATATTTTAAAAATGATAAAACAAAGAAAACTCAACTACTTTGTCCATGTCCATGTCCATGTAATCATGTAAAATATAGTTTTCTAAATCTCATTCTTGAAGGCAAAATAAAAGGAAAGAGGACGCCAGGACGAACAAGAATATTTGTGTGTATTCCTTTCTTCTGTATTTGGTCTAAAATTGAACAATTTCCAAAGTATTTAAAGATGAATCACAAATATGCTATAAAAAATATCCCAACTATAGGGTGTTCCAAAAGAACATTTAATTTGAAAAAATTTTTTTTTTAAACCACTTAAAAACTTTATAATTTTCTAAATCTAAGACATTATAACGATCATTACAATACAAAAACAAAAATTTACTCTATAAATTCATTTTGTGTCATCTTTACCGTTCAAAAGTTTTTATGAAAAATCGCTAAAAATCTTTATAGTCACACTTCTCAAAAATGGTATAGCATTGATCCTCCTCTTTTATAAATTTCTGAAAACATGCCGCAGTACTGTAGTGTCCTTATACGGGACAGGCTGTATAACTATAAAACTTTTAAATCGGTTTATTTACAATTAACTGGCATTAAATTTAATTTTTCAATAGGTTCCCTCTTTATATTATAATCGTTTGTTTTTTCTCTTTTTTTTTTTAATTTATGTAAATACCTTAATTAATATTTAATGAATTTTTGTATAATCGATTTTTGTGTAAAATATTTTGTGGGTGGAATAATCGTTTTAAAATATTTAAATATAAAAACATTAACTGTTGTTTACAAAATTTTATGGTTGAATTTTTGTGTTTTTATTTTTGGGGTAAATTTAAGATTTTATATGAGGATTAAAAAAAGAAGCGATTAAAAAACAAATGAATAGTTTATTTTATTTTGCTTTATGTTTATAAATTAAATATTATTATTAAACATTAGATATTTTACATATTATAAACATCAAAAATTTATTTAAATAATTTTACCCTATATAATGATGTTATCCCCTTCCTTGTTTTCGAAATCAAAAAAAAAAAAAAAGATAAAAATGTTAACTGACTGTAACTAAAAAGAATAAGGTCAGCAAAAGAAGCCTGCAACATATTAATATATTTAATTGTAAATCCTAAAATATTATAATAAATTATTTTTGATTGTCTAAAAGTCAATCTAAACAAAATTTTCAAAGCCAAAAATTTAGAATCCCATGCTTAATATAATTACAATATTTAAAAGAAGTGGGTGAAAATATAATATATTTACTCATGTTGTATATGTAAATACACATTGTATTCTACAGTTATTTAGTTAAAAAGGTGCCAAAAGACAAAATATTTTTTCTTTTTATTATTAGTTTTCGTGTCCTTTTTTTTATAATGTTTGTAATTTTTATTTATTTTAGCAAAATAATACAACAGGTTAGTTACACGTATATTTATTTAAATAATTTCTTTTTCTTTTTTTATAAGGAAGTTAATTTTGTTTATTTTGTAGAAGTATAAAATGAACAATTAGGTTAATGAAAATTTTATAAAAAACTAAAAAAGGATACAAGATTTTTCATAATTTGTACTAAATTTTCTCTAAAATAATGGCAATGAAAAAAATATTCTAATTATAATTTTATTCAAGAGATAATTTAATCAGATATAATTTATGACTTAAATAATAAGATTAAAATGTTTTTTTTTTTTTGAATTAAAAAGAAAAAAATATTTAACTAACAACTAGCTTGTTTAACTTTGAAATGGTAAATTGATTTACTGGCAAAAAAAAGAAAAAAAAAAAGAAGGAACATAAAATTGCATATTTTCAGGCTGTTTCCTTTTTTCATTTTCATTGTTCAGAGCAAATTTTCAAAGCCGAGGATGTAGAATCCCATACTTAATATTAATTATAATATTCAAAGATTCAAAAATATTGTCTTTTTTTATTTGTGTTTTATTTTCGATTATTTTATGAAAAAACAAAAAAAACTTAAAAAGAAGTTTTATAAAATAAAATTATAAATGTACATGTGGCTGGTCAATTTACCAACTCTAACAATTTTATTTTGTCATGGAATCAATTCAAATATCAATTTTTGATTAATTTATTAACTAAAGTTTATTTTATATAAGAAACGATGGTAATTTTACATTATATTATGTATATTATAATCAATATATTGAAAAAATTTTTTTATAAAAAACCAATATAATTATTTTCGTTTTATATTAAAAACTAAAACCTACTTAACTAACTAAAATTACTTATTAAATCATAACCTATTTTAAATCTAAAGTTTCCCAAAAATGAGGATTTTTGAGGATAATCATTTGTTTTTGAAAGAAATGTAGCTATTATACTTAAAGAAATCATTATTGTGAAGTACAGCTAATTTAAAATTGTGAATAGAGCAGTTAAAAATATCTTTATTTGTAATTTACTTATACTTTCTTTAATTTTTTAATTTAACAATATCTTTAGATTCATATATTTAAAATGTATTTGAAATTTCAATGAAGTCCGAAAAAAAACTCCATTTCCAACTTCAAAAAAAAATAATTTACTACATCTTTATATATTTATTTGTACCCGAAAGATATTTTTCTTTTTGAAGATTTTAATCGTACAATTTATTTATTATTATTTTAATTTGCAAATGAATCGTTAATAAATAAATTTCAATTTTATTTATGGTTGTTAAAATTAAATTTTATATTATAACGATAAGAAAATGAAAGTTACATTTAAGTGCTAATTTTCTTAGATAAATAAATATATTAAATAAATATTGTTGCTATTATAATTAAGAATGTTTTCTTAAGATTTAAATCTAAGTAGCTATATTATATCGCTTTTCTATATGGAATTTTATTATTTAATTTTTGTTCTGCATTTTCAACCTGACAATATAATATAAATTATAAAATTATATTATATTGTCAGCTTACTAGGCATTAGTTTTGGGAGGGGGAGTAATTATCATACAAAATAAAATCATATATATAGAGTATAGACTATGTAATTAGCATATAAAACTAATTACTTGTAAAATTTCTTGATTTTCGTCTTATATACATGGTGTTTCGTAAGTAAACCAATGTGTAAACAAAAGTTTTGTGGACCCGATAGTTTTGCAGCTGTTGTGACTTAACATTTGTTACCATTTTCTTTAACTTCTGTTAAAATCTTCTCTCTTCTTTTAAAAATATTTTTCAAAATGCTTTTAATGTTGTTTATAACAAAAATTATGATTATTTTAATCAAAACAAAGAAAATTGTACCAAATGTTCTTTAAGGCCCCACAGCACCAAAACTGTTGGGTTCACAATCTAACCCCCATACAAAATTTTTGTCTACACATTATTCCCTACACTATTGTTTATGTCAATGCACTTACTTACGAATCATCGTGTATATAAAGGAATATCTTTAAATAATAATCAATTATGTTATTTTAATAAAAATAAAGAGGTTAAGAAGTTAATTTCATTTTTAACTTTAATATTATATTGATTAAAATTTAATTATGAAACAAAATAATATGAATTAATATATTATTACATTTTTCTCCAGGGGGGTAAAAAATTTATTCATATACATATACAAATACAATACATGTATGTATTCATTTTCAAGGTTATAAAATCATTTATAATGTTTTTATTTTTGTTCTAATCATTATTGTAATACAATTTGTGGAATTTTCTTTTTATAATATTATCATTTATCTGACCATTAGAAACTACACACGCAAATTCTGTCACTTTTCATTGTTATACATATACACAAATACATATAGTTTATATGTGGTCATGTAGATAATAATACACATGTATGAACAAACATAATGTGAAATTTAATTTTTTTAAATGTAAAAATTAAAGTTGGTAAGTGAATAAATACCATTATTAATTATAAATTTTAATGATAATTACGCGCTTAAATTTTTATTTTCAACTAAAATTTTATCTTTTGTTCTTATATTTTTTTTTTTTATGGGAAATCTTACCATGGGGTTTATATTGGATAGTAATTAGCAAGCAAGCTAGCAACCAAAATTTGAATGTGTACAAGTAAAAAAATGTTCATATATTAATTGTAATTTTACTATCATCTAAACATAGTATGTTATACTAGTAGTGAAGAAAGTAATGAAAATAGAACAGTGAAAAACAGAATATTTCGACCATACATATTTCATTCATTTTTGTCTTTTTTTTTTATTAAATATAACTTTAAACATAAATAAAAAAAACCTTTTTTGAATATAATGGGTTTTCCAAGGGGAATGATACAATTTAAAATAGTTATAATGGCAACACTGCGTATTATTTTTTGACATTTCTTATGTCATTTGTGTTCACTAGGCTATGCGATTTAATCATGGAAAGATTCACGCTTCAACAATGTTTAGAAATTGTTAAATTGTTTTATCAAAATCAGTACTCATTTCATTTCAATATTTTTATCAAAATATTTTATTCAGTGATGAAGCGCATATTTTTGGTTAAATGGTTATGTAAGCAAACAGAATTGCAGAATTTGGAGTTATTAAAATCTAAACGAAACTGTTCAGACACCATTACATCCAGATAAAGTCACTATGTGTGGTGTGCAATTCATGCTGGTGGAGTGATTGATCCATATTTCTTTGAAGAAAATGGTTGAAGAGTGACAGTCAATGGAGAACGATACAGAACAATGTTAAATGATTTTTTTTTCTGCTGTTGTTGAGAATAATCTGTAAGATATGTGGTTTATATAAGACGGTACCACCTGCCACACAGCCACCTTAACAAACGATTTATTGAAAACAAAATTTGGTGATGAAATTATCTCAAGAAATGGTCCAGTTAATTATTCTTCCAGGTCATGTGATTTAACACCTTGTGATTTCTTTCTTTGGGGATATGTTAAGTCACAAGTTTATGCTGATAATTTAACAACAATTGAGCAATTAAAAATCAACATTGAACGTGCTATTGATGAAATACAGCCAAATTCATGTGAAAAAGTGATGAAAAATTGGAATGACAGAATGCAGTACGTACGGAGAAGTCATGGTGGTCATTTGAATGATGTTATTTTCCATACATAACGGCATAATGTAACCTTTCAAATAAAAAAAATGTTGGTCTCACTGAATAATTTATGTGTTATTTTTAATTTTTAAATTGTATCATCCCTAAGGGAAAACAAAAATAAATTATAACATATACTAATTACAATGTACAAAAAATTTCATAAAAAAATTCAGGTATTCAGGTATCTAATAATAATGTAATTTTTTTTTAGCTTGACTGTACAATGAAAAATTATTAATCATTTGTGAAACTTATAGTCAAAACACTATATTTTTATTATAGAAAAAATAAGAGAAAATCGTAATAGTAAGTAAAATAGTAAAAAAGCCACCAGCTCACTTATCCTCTTACAAATTTTAATAAAGCTCAAATACTATGGGTAAACTAGCATAATGTTTACTATCTAATGTAAACAAGGGATTTGTAAAAACAATAATGAAATTTTAAAATACAAATATTATTTCTTCCTTATTCCTTCATATTTTTTTGTCTTCGGAAGCCATATAACTGCTTTACTATAGTTAGGATCATTATAATAGTTACGAGGGGAAAATGAAAATTTAAGAAAAAATCTAATATATTAAAAATAGCTAAACTTTCTAGATGTATTTTAAAAATTACAATATCATTTAAAAGAAGAAAAGAAAACATTTTTAAGTATTTACAAAAATTCAAAGTACGTAGTTTTAATAATAAATTAAAAAAAAAATTAAGAAGCGAAACGTAATAGAATACTTATCAACAAAATTAAATGATAGTTTTTATATAATGTAAATGTTAGGTTCACTAAAAATATTAGGTTAGGTTAGGTAAAAATATTTAGATTCATTTAATTGATATTTTAAAATTTTTTAAGAATATTTTTCTGAATTGTTATTTTTTCATGACAATAACTATCCCGATTAAAGTTATATACAAATGTTTACTAATATATTTTTAAGTAGTTATGCAAATTTTTTGAATTTATTTTGTAATTCTAAATTATGTTTGAAATTTACTAAAAAATTGCTTCCTTCAAATCTCGCTAGCTTCTAGATAGAATTTGATATTTTAAGAGTGGAAACATCTTTCAAAATTAGCAGTAATTACCGTAGAAAATTTTTTCTATCTTCCGCTGTTTAAGAACTATTAAGAGTCAAAAATTGAATTTTTTTTTATTTTTAGACATCTGTAATTAAGACAATCTGTTCACATTTTTTGAAAGTAAAACGCCAAAATTAAAACTTCAACATTTTTACCCGTGTTAATAAATTTAGAGTTTCTTTAAAATTGATTGAAGTTATCTCTTGTTCTAACCAACATTACTAAAGTGGACTTCTAATGGTTATGAAAGTTTTTCATTAACCATTTATAGTTAATATATTAAATATTTTGTTTTTCACCTATTTTTTAAATTTCTTTAAACATTTTATTTAAAATATTTAATAAAGACATTTCTTTAACAATTTAGAACAATTAAACTATAGTCTGTACAAATCTTATAGGTCGAAATGAAATAAGTTGTACTAACCGCAGATACAAAAATATTAAGATTTAACCTAGTAGTTACATTTAAATGTAGGACATTTAAGATTTTTTTTTTTTTATTTGAAGATTGAATGTTTGATAACTTTTCGTTTTTAACCACAAATTTTCTCATATAAGTCAATTGATTATGTCAATGTGATCATGTTATAATCAATTTAATCTAAAATAATTTTTAAGAAGACTCATAAAACGTATAAATCGTACATTATTTTCGCTTTCAAAATGGATATCATACAACAAACCCATTTATTTATAAAAATTTGCTTCACTTTTGTTGAATTGTTTTTTTTTTTTGCTTTTTCATTCATAATTGCAAAGTTACAGGCAGTAGTGTAAAAAATATTTTTGTAGAATTTGAAGTTGTAAAATGTCATTAAAAGTTTATTTTTTCAATTTGAATTTTATAAAAAAATAAAAAATCAGAATTAAAAAAAAATTCTGTATTTCTATGCAGACTTTATCAATTCGTTCATTTGTTACATAAAACAACAAAAACTTGTATCTTAAGTTATTTATATCTTTGCGTACATAAATCAGTTGATAAAATTTTTTTTATTTGTTTTTCAATTTATATCAATGGACATATATTTCAACTAAATTTCTTCCTATAAAAATAATTTTAAAAAGTAACATTCGAAAATTTAAGTTTAAAATTTAAAATAACAATTTTTTTTTTTTTGTTTTTTTCAAAATACATCAATAATTCAATGTTTCTTAAATTTATTTTTTCTTCTTTCATATTATTAAGAAAACAAATTCAATCTTGAAGAGAAATATTTTAAATATTTTTCCTATTCTATAATTGACAACTTCCCGGAAAAATCAAGAGTTAAATATTCAACAGGAACATAACAACAAAATATTAGACGAAAAAAGACATAAGAAAAATATTAGAAAATTATAATTAAAGAAACAAAAAAAAAAAAAACAAAAAATAAAATTTCAAAATCATAGCAGGGTAACAAACCGTTCCAAAAAAAAAAAATAAGAGCAAATCATTTATTTTAAATTTTATCTATAAAAAAAAAAAAGATGAATTTGATATTATGTTGTTTGAAATCAAAAAAAAAAAAATGAAATAAAACAATAATAAAAATAAATTAAATAAAAAAAAATAACAACACTAAAAATTAAATAAATAAATAAACAAATATCAAATATTTTTAAATTTTAAATTGACCTTTAATATTTCAAAATACAAAACAAAAAAATAAATATTGGGGCAAAAAATAAAAAAAAAAAAAACAAAAAACAGAAAAAAAAAAAGAAAAGCGGAAAAACAAAACATTAATCATTCAATTAATTGTCTATCACTTGAAATTATTTGTTTTTAAAATTCCAAACGTTCATGAAAATTACATATTAATCAAATACAATAATTATTAACCAATTCAAGATGGTTTAAAAAAATAAGAAGCCAATTGGCTTAATTTTGTTTAATTTAAATTATTCCCATAAATATTTTTTAGTGTACTTTCTATTGGTTTTAATTTAATACGAAACACTTTTTTTTTGTTTCTCATTTCTCGTTCTCTTAGGGAACATGGGGCTTTGACAAAATCTCTCCAATTTTTTTCACTTCTGCTTAAGATTTTCCACTATTCTCTATCTCTTTTTGGACACTTCTTTTTCCAAGTCGCTCTAGGTCTTCCCATATTCCTTCTGCCCTGAGGGTTTCAGTCTAATGCTTGACTTGCCACTGATTTTGTTGGGCGTCTGAGGATGTGGCCGATCCATCTTCATTTCTAACTTCTTATTTGGGTTTCGATCGACTCTTCACTAGATAATACCCATAATTACTCTGAGTTCTGTATTCTTCTTGGCACAAGATTCTACGTATTATTCTTCAGCAATTATTGATAAAGTCCTGTAATTTTTGAATGTTGATATGGGTTAGCAACCAGGTTTCACTTTTCCACCTTAATATTGCTCAAGCATTCGATAAAGTTTGGCATGAAAGCTTAGTAAAAACTAAGAAAAGTGCTACCTAAATAATATGTAGATATACTCTCATCATACTTGACTGATAGATTGTTTAGAATTAAACAGGATGAAGAGTTTTCTACACTTTGAGAAATCAAAGCAGGTGTGTCTAGAGGTAGTATATTGAGTCCTATATTATATTTGCATTATACCAGCGATTTACCAAGATTAAACAATATAACTGTAGCTACATTTGCTGAAGATACTGAAATAATGGCAGTAGCATCCAATTTTGACGAGGCTATACAGATCAATTACAAAAAACAAGCAAAATTAACGCAAAATTAATCGTTAGTCTTTCAGACTAGTTTTAATATTTTAAGACAGGGCTGATGTTTTTAGTGAGTTAAAGCCTCACATAACTGTGTTGTGTACAATATCTTTCGATGATTCTCACCATCCTTGCCCAAAGAAAACAAAAAATAAAAAAACCCTTAATATTAACGCCATTGTCAATCAATTTAGATGCAGTGCCATAACTTTTTCTTTAATTGACATGGGAAAAATAATGAATTATAAATCCAGTTCGATCCTATATTGTCTCTTTTAGAAATAAATTCCGTTTTAGTTTAAAGTTAATTAAGCGATTAAATCATATTTTAAATAACATGACTTTAGAATATTTAAAACCATTGGAATTGTTTATTGAGGTTCAATTTTATCGAAAAATAAAGGGATAAAAGATTCACAAGAATATAAAGTATTATATTTATTATTATTGTTTATTTATTTAACCAAACAATACAATTGTTAATTTAAATTTATGAAAAGTAAAAGTAGCGCCAGTAACATTGAATGTCCGGAAAACTAAGAGTGTATATTAACATTGTACTTTTTTTTTTGCAGTTTACCGTATATTTTTATTGAGTTTTCATTCTTAATGTATAGAAAATGTGATAATTTATTTTATCTATAATATTATTTTATAGCTATAGATACAATTCCCCGTATAATCAATCACCTTTACTTGAGCATTTTGTATTATGTTAAATAAATAAGTCGATAGTTATAAGTACCACAAGCAATGTTTAGTAAAGCTAAAGTTTAAAATAAAATTAACAATTAAAAAAATTTAGGTTGAGATGCGCTATTTCCTATTACATGTATCGAATAGCTCTCGAAATTATTTGATTCAAATATTTACAATCGGATTTTGAAAAAAATATTTGACTAATATTTTAATTTAATTTATCCACTTATTATTTTATAGTTTGCTGAACCTTAGGCCAGAAGGCATAGTTCACTTATGATTTAAGACCATTACGGTCTATTACTAACATCACTTTTAAATAAAATGTAAGCTGGCGGCAAAAAGACGTATATGTGAAAGTTCATTATGACTCAAAAAATAAATTCTTTAAATTTTAAAAATGTAAGACAGACCAAAAGAAAAACTAAGCAAAACAAATGAAATATAAATAAAGAGATAAATTCACTTTTTGTACTGTAAAAAAAAAAAAAAAATTAAACTTAAAAAAAAAAAAAAATGGAACAATTTTATTAAAAAGGAAAAAAAAATTGAATAAAGCAAACTTTATATTATAGTAATTATAATGCGTATCAAGCTTTTATAAATTCCGTCTAATCTTGATAAAAAAAAATAATAAAAAAAAATAAAAAAATGAAAAATTAAATGAGTACGGGTATGTAATAACTCATTCCAATTTCAATATAGAGAAAACTGAAAAAAAAAAAAAGAAAAACATTAATAGATCAATTACAAATTAGATCATTAGATCAAAGAAATTAGAACATTTAAAAAAAAAAAAAATCGAAACGAAAACGATGCCGATATATCGAAAATTATGAAAAAAAAAAAAACATAAACTGATTATCTATGTAAATATAAATATGTACATAATATATATTGTATATGTATATATGTATTTATTTAGATAAATTATCTGTTATATTTTTAAATAATTAAACATTAAAAATATAAACGTTACAATTCAAGTAGTTGATTATTCGATTGAGAATAATTTGATTAAGAGAAAAAATTTTGAATTTTTATTTAGATATTTTTTTTTTTATAAAAATATTTCCCGTCGGAGTTATATACTGTTTTCTTGTATTTAAAAGATTAAAAAAAAAACAAATAAATCAACATTACTTTAAATCTTGCACTTGCTATATAGTTTAGTTAAACTTTAATCATTACCATTCTAACCATTTAGTTAAACTTTAAATTAAACATTACTTTAGTTAAACAAGACAATAATTTCATAAACTTTTTAAACGCTTAACAGTTCTTAAACAAGAGGATGTAAAAAACAGTTTTTTGAGAAACTTTATACTTATTCTTGAAGAAAAAGAATTTCCTTCTTTTAAATTTTAAAATAGCCTTTCTGTCTAACAGCGTTCCTCCATATATGTAGTGATATAAAAATAATGAGAAATTTAAATCCAAAAAATTAGAAAAATTTAAAAAATTTTTTGTGGTTGGAAGATTCAAAAAAATATTTATCAGAACAAGAAATATAAACTCTTAAAAGAGAGATAAACTTTAGAAAAGAAATATAAACTTTTTAGAGCGTTTTCCTTCTTCGAAGCACTGTAGTTCTGTAACAGGTAGAACAACATTTTCCACAAAATTAATTTTTTAATGACGTCTATTCCTGTATGAATAAAACTTAATTATAATATAGGTACAGAGTTATACGAAAAAGCTAGTTTTTTAAAAAAT
The DNA here is from genome assembly GCA_947095535.1 of Poecilobothrus nobilitatus. Lineage (NCBI taxonomy): Eukaryota > Metazoa > Arthropoda > Insecta > Diptera > Dolichopodidae > Poecilobothrus > Poecilobothrus nobilitatus. The sequence continues at coordinate 81,217,907 of OX352773.1, read as the reverse complement.
TTTTGAAAAATGTTCTTAAAAGTAGATTATCTGTTTTTAAATAAAAGTAAATTTTTAATCCTGACAAAAAGGAGTGCAATAAGAGACATTCCTTATTAATTGGTTGTTTTTAGATTTTTTTGTGGACGTATAATACAAAAAAAATAACACCTAATATTAAGTAGCAAAACTAACATGACGTCTCTATAATTTTTTAAAATAGAAACGCTTTAAACATATTTTAACCGCCACCGTATTTTTTTTAATATTTACGTAGTTATTAAATAAATAAAGCCAATAATAAATACTTAAATTAGAAATTAAACTGAACTGAATTTATTTTTAAATTATTATTAGCACATTTCGAAAAAAAATTTCATAACATGTGCCTATTAGTTTCACATTGTCCGTCTGTTAAAAAAATTCAACACCGTTAAAGATGGAGCAAGGAAATTTTAACTATGGGTAGATCACATGAGAAAATTAATGTTGTAGATTGTAGAATACATTTTTTTTTGTAGTCCCATCCGTTACGAAGCTACAGTCCCTCAAACTTTGAAAAAGCCCTATTTTTAAATGTGTGTATGTCAAGTTTTGCATAACATGTTTTCAATTTAAAAAGGCCATTCGATAGGACTTTTTATAAATCAATATAAAAATTATTAATTTCTTTTTTAAATTTAGTATTTAATTTTACCGTTATGTGAAAACCAAATTTGTCATGATTTTTCTTCATAACTGCGACAGGACTTGAACATGAAATTTTGAGATAAAAAAGAACTCAGAAAATTTTTTTGTACCATCCCCTGTGGTTAAGGGCTAGTAGGGCACAAAAATTGAAAATTTACTATTCTAAGTCACCTGTAAAAATTTTTTAATATAAAAGGCAAAAATTAAAACTTTAATTTTATAATTTTACCTGTAAACATTTTTTCAATACAAAAGGCAAAAATTAAAGCTTTAATTTTATAATTTTACATATATCAATGATTCTTCTTAATTATGCAGCGTTCCCTTAAAATTGAAGAAAGTGTTTCTTTATTTTCCACATATACAAAAATCTAAGAAAAAAATTACAAATTTTTGTGCAAGTTACAATTCCGAAAAGTGTGTATTTTGGGAAATGTGCGCCTTTAAAAACCGTTAACATTTTGCCTTGTTTTTTTTAATATAATTGAAATTCCATTTCCTAAAATCCATTAAAAATTTAGTTGACATTTAAATAAATTAAAATACAAAAACAACAAAAAAAAAAACAAAAACATGTGAACGAAATAATTGATAAAATTAAAATTACAGCTTATGACCAAATTTCAAGGTTTTTAGAAAAAAAGATAAAAACACCTGTTTTTAAAAACAAACAAATTTATTTATTTAAGTTTAATTTTATAAAATAATTAAAAGCAATTATTTAAAAAGAAATAATAATATTAAAAAGTAAACGAGGAAGAGTGCAGTAAAGTATAGGCTGTATCAACTCTGGGATATCCGTATGAACGTAATATATCATGTTTCTAAATAACTTGATCATCTTTTAAAGAATTTCAGATGTTTTAGTACCGAACTTATAACTGCCGAGATAAATTTATGTAAATTGTGGTATTGTATGACAGGTACCCAAGTCTATTGCACAACCAAATTTTACAGAAGTTGTTGCCATAAAATTTCATCATTAAGATCGTCATTTGTAAGAATTCAGACGCCTAGCTTCATTAAGTTTTAAGAGGTACAAGAAATCTGAACCGGCTGCTCTAGACTAACCAAATTTTTCAAAAATTTTTTACATGTAACTCCACACCTTTTCACTAAATCTCTGATACCTAGCTTCAATAGATACTGAGTTATTCCTATATAAAGAAAGAAGTTGCATGGCAGCAACTCGAACCCGGCGGCCGAAAAAGCTGGATTTTAATACCAAAACTAACAATTTTGCAAAAGTGACGTAAAAAAAATGTCAGCTTCCTAGCTCTTTTATTTTTTAAGTTATCGAGCGGACAGGCGGACGGACGTACATGGCTTAATCGACTCAGAATTCCAATCTGAGCCGATCCATACCTTTGACACTATATCTAGCTCAACTCCTTTAAGGTATCACAAACGTAATGGCAAATTTATTATACCCTTGAACATAGTTCATACGGGTATACAAATAATTGGTTAACTATACTTACTGCAAATAAATTGAGCCCAATATATGTATTTCATTCAAGTTTTTTCACTATTTCTTCTAATTTCACTTCTAATCTTTTTGTTTGATATTCTATTTAAGGATAAACTTTCACAAGTATCATTCTTAAAAATTCCGATTCAGTTTCATTCTCTAACTAACCCTTACTAACTTGTTAAAGTAATAAGTTGGTTTTGACTACACTATTAATTATTATTTTACTATTTCAGGGTTTACTTTTTATATTATACGATCTTTGAATTGATTTCTTTTTTGAAATACATTTTTATCAGTTTTAGATTAAAATAAATTTGACTATATAAATAATCCTGGAAAATAATAGACTATATTAATTTACTACACCTAAACATATAAATTTTAAAGTATTCGATTAGGTTCATTTTAAAGCCCTGATATTTTAAGTTATTATTAATTTAAATGTGAGAATTATGCACGGAAAATTTTTGCTATACAAATATAATTCTATTAAAATGCAGAATATTATTGGTAAACTGCATTTCATGGTAAGTTTAGTGATCGAAAAATATTTCAAAATATATATGTATGTTTGTGTACTACTTCTGCTATACGATAAAAATTTTTAAAAATAAATTGTGTAAATAAAAAATACTTTGGGTGAAGGTAATAGGTGACGACAGAAAGATTTAGAAAAACTAGTTGAAACGTGAACTTGAGCTAAAGTTTTATTAGCTTTAACATGACTGTTTAATTTACGAATCGTTACTTCTTTGATTAACAAAATTTCATTAAAAAGCAATTTAATTTTTTAGGAAGAAAATAAATATAGTGGAGAATTTCTAAGACTTCGTTTACATTGGAACTGCGATAAGTAATAACAGTACCGATAACAGCACCAATACAAGTAGGATAGAAAATTAAATAAATATTTTCAATTCAAGTGTTTATATTAGAGTAACGCTTTGTTCATCGATAAACGATATGACTATAATGTTCAATTTATATGCAACGTTGTGAAATAAACTATAAAACAAATCTGTTTTTAAATTAAATTTTCGGTTTTTTTTTTGTTTGTTTATTAGTTATCTTGAAATAAAAACAGTTTAATACTAAGCCAACTTAACTGTATATCTTATATCATTAATTGCTCTATTGTGTGTTAGTGAACAATAAACATGTTTGCTCTAGTTTTTTATTTTTACTTTTATTATCTGGGGCCTCGGTGACCTAGTGGGTAAGAGCGTATAAAATACGCTGTAAACACCGAGGGAGTGTGGGTTCGAATCCCACATACGTCGTAAGATTTATTCCCCCTTACGACATTTACAGCCACGCCTGAACCGGAAAGGCTGTGTAATTTCCTGTCTACATTTATGTGGAAGAGATATGCATTAAAAAAAAAAAAAGAAAACTTTTATTCTCATATATTTAGCAAATTTACTCTCCAACTCCCCGAATTTATATCATTCTTTTATTAAGAATATGGTGCTTAACTTTTACCTTTTTTGCATTTGATACCACTATGAATAACAAAAATATTTCCTCTTTTTCAGTAAAATAATTTTTTTTTTAATTTAAAATTAACTTTGTTTTAATTTAAAAATTAACTTCTGTTCAAAATTAGACGGTTCTCTATCTGTCGGTGTTCTCTATCAAGCCTCTTCTAATATAAACGCAACATAGGGAAATGCTATGCTTTTATCGTTACTCTCATTGATACTTTTATCATTCATCGAAATCCATTATTAAACACACTGTAAAACAAAATAGCATACCATGTCAGGTATAAAGGTTTAAAAACCCTATTTGTTAACTAATTAACTAACTAACTAATTAAAATTTTTAGGGTATTTAGAGCCCTATTTATATTATTCAAATACCGTATAATTATCAAAGAACTCTACAAGACCGTAAATCAATTACCGTAAACATTAAAAAGTTTATTTTGTGGTGGCGCTATAATCATAACTATTTTTTAGGTAGAGCCATAGCCAATAACTACTAATATTTGTATTTTTAAGTCAATCTTATTGTTAAATAAAAAACATTTTTTATTTCTCCAAAAAAAAAAAAAAGAAAAATTATTTTGTTTATTCGTAAAATTTACACAACGAAAAAAAAAAACAAAAAAATTTACAAGTACTTGTGACTTGTTTGGGTAGTTTTTATTTTTTTTCAACTATAATTCAAATTATTTACAGAATAAATTACCGTTTATTTTTTTTTTTTATTTGATTGCTGTTTTTGTATTTTTGTTTTTTGTTTTTGCTAATAAAATGTGCTGAAGTGTGTACTGAAATTATTGTTTGTTTTTAAATTATTACTTTTCTTCTAATTAAAATAATGACAAAAATAAACAATTTTTATTTTTTTAATACATTGGAACTCTCATTATACAATTAAAAAAAGATTCTAACAATAATTTCTTAATTTAAAAAAAAAAAAAAAAAAAAAGTAACAAATAAAATGCAATTTAAAAATTAAATAATAATTTATTATTTAAGTAAGTAGAAATATATCAGATACAACAAAAAATACTTAATGGGTTGTTTTAAAAAAAATATATGTCGTTCTGTTGTACTTTTGAAAAATTTAATTTGTTATAAAAAGTGCTAAGGTTATTTTTTTTTTTACTTCATTATTTTTATTTCATTTAATCTTCTAGAAATTACAGATTAAATGAAATTTTTAATTAAAGAAACTGAAAAGTATCTACTATTGAGTACTATGCCTCTTTATATTATTTTATATTTAACGGTTCATTAGAAAAAAAAATTCTTTAACATGGGTATTTTAAATTCATCAACATTAATTTACCGTGTATTCCTTTCCTTTAACTTTTCTATTGCCAACCAATTTGACATTTTTAATAATAATTCTGCTGTATATATATATAATATAAACACCGAAGAGAACTTGTACTGAATTCTTCTTGGCATCTTTTAAATTTTAATATATATTTGCAAAAACTAAAGGAACTATGAAAAGTTTGAAAAAAAAAATAAAATGTATAAGAAATAGTGAAAGGAACAACATGTGAAATATAACTACATAAAATAAGGAGCCTTGGCCTTAGAAATTATAAAATTAGAAAATCCAATATTAAATTGCTGTTATTCAACTGTTAAATATCCAACTGTTAATACTTATTTAAAATGATCAGATTGCAATAAAGTTGGGTGATGATTTTTGGACGAATCTTGTGTTAATTGATAAATCACTGTTCATTTGTTCATTAATTCGTGAAATAAATGTTCAGCTTAAATCATCAGAATTTTAATATTATTTCAGTTTGGCGTGAGTTATAACTATTCGTAAAACGCATATACAAACATTTTTTTATTTTAAATTTTTTTGTAGCATAGACAAAAAAAAAATTAGTTTCTGATCTGATTATTAAAAATATTCTACCAAACAAAAACAGTTCTAAAATTTAACATTTTAACTTTAATATTTTTTATTATTTAATAGAAAATCCATTTTATCACTTTCCAGATAGGTATGGAAATATTTTTCTAAACCGCTAAGTGGTAATTCTTAAAAATGAAACAAAATTGTTTCAATGAAATTTGTTTCATTCCCTTACTGTCTTAAAGAAAACAAGTAAATGTAACAGTAAGTCGATGCAACCGACTTATTAATACCCTACACCTGAATAATTCGAATTAAATTAAAAATCCATAAGTGTTTTTGGCAGCTGCTTGAACTTCTTCCCTTTTCTGTCTTATTCAACTCGAATTTTAAGAACGTAAAAGAGGCATCCGCTTGGGATATGCTTGACACCCTTGTATAAAATTTTAAGTTTCTATCTTAATTATTTTCGAAGATTGGTAGTCCTTGGGATGTTTGTGTCAGCTACCCGAATTGCCACTCCAATTCATCGAATCCATCTCAGGAACATAAAGAAAACTTGCCAGAACACCATTGTATTAAATTTAAAGGTTCTACTTTTGTTGGTTTTGGAGATATGCTCGTTGCTCTTGTGCTCGTCCGGAAGTTTCCAAAATACGAACCCATGGTTCAAATTCTTTCAAATGTCAGTTTCCAATTTTACAGAAAAAGAAACATAACAGAACACCTTTGTACTAAAAATAAAAGTTCTATCTTTGTTGGTTGTGGAGATATACTCGTTTGCTCTGGGGCTCGTCCGGAAGCTTCCAAGATTTGAACCCATGGACCAAATCCTCACAAATTTCAGAAACATAAATCAAACATGAAGGAACACCATTCTGCCTAATTTAAAGGTTATATCTTTGTTGCATTTGGAGATAATATCATTTGTTCTGAGGCTCGTTCGGAAGCTTTCAAAATCCGAACCCAAGGACCAAATCCTCTCAAATTTCAGAGGCCTAAATCATACATGAAAGAACACCATTATGCCAAAAGTAAAGGTTATATCTTTATTGGTTTTGGAGATAATCTCATTTGCTCTGGGGCTCGTTCGGAAGCTTCCAAAACCAAACCCATGGACCAAATCCTCTTAAATTTCAGAGACATAAATCAAACACGAAAGAACACCATTGTACCAAATTCAAAGGTTCTATCTTTGTTCGTATTGGATATAATCTCATTTGCTCTGCGGCTCGTTCGGAAGCTTCCAAAATTCGAATCCACGGTTCAAATTCTTTCAAATTTAAACCCATGGCCAAATCCTCTCAAATTTCAGAGACTTAAATCAAACATGAAAAAACACCATTCGGCCAAATTTAAAGGTTATATATTTGTTGTTTTTGGAGATAATCTCATTTGCTCTGGGGCTCGTTCGGAAGCTTCCAAAATCCAAACCCATGGACCACATCCTCTTAAATTTTAGAGACATAAATCAAACTGGAAGAAACATCATTATAAAAAATTTAAAGGTTCGATCTTTATTGGTTTTGGAGATAATCTCGTTTGCTCTGGAGCTCGTTCGGAAGTTTCCAAAACCCGAACCCATGGACCAAATCTTCTCACATTTCAGAGACTTAAATAAAACATGAAAGAACACCACCCTGCCAAATTTAAAGGTTATATCTTTGTTGGTTTTGGAGATAATCTCATTTGCTCTGGTGCTCGTTCGGAAGCTTCCAAATCCAAACCCATGGACCAAATCCTCTTAAATTTCAGAGACATAAATCGAACGGGAAGAAACATCATTGTACAAAATTTAAAGGTTCTATCTTTGTTGGTTTTGGAAATAATCTCATTTGCTCTGGTGCTCGTTCGGAAGCTTCCAAAACCCAAACCCATGGACCAAATCCTCTTAAATTTCAGAGACATAAATCGAACGGGAAGAAACATCATTGTACAAAATTTAAAGGCTCTATCTTTGTTGGTTTTGGAAATAATCTCATTTGCTCTGGTGCTCGTTCGGAAGCTTCCAAAACCCAAACCCATGGACCAAATCCTCTTAAATTTCAGAGACATAAATCGAACGGGAAGAAACATCATTGTACAAAATTTGAAGGTTCTATCTTTGTTGCTTTTGGAGATAATCTCGTTTGCGGAGATTATCTCCAAAAGCCCGGAATCATCGGAAGCTTCCAGAATCCGAACCCATGGACGGATTTTGTCCAGATTCGAACTTAGCCTTTCTTTCGTAATTAGTAACCTACTATATAAATTTCATCAAGATAGCATCATTATTTTTTGAGTTATCGTGCGTACGGACGGACGGACGGACGGACGGACGGACATCGCTAAATCGACTCCGGCGGTGATCCTGATTCAGAATATATATACATGTCTATACCTAACTCGCTTCCTTTTGGTGGTTACAAACACCATACCAAAGTTAATATACCCTATACTTTAGGTGTAGGGTATAAAAATTATGATCCAATCTTAGGTGAAAATTTACATTACTTTATTTAGATTTTCTTTTTCTGTTTGATATTTGTTTTTAATTTTTGTTTTTTTAATATTTTTTTTAATATCTAAGATAGACTGAATAAAACAGAAGTAAATTAATATATTTTAATCTTTGGACGCACCATTTTAATGTATTTCAAACGAAATTGTATAAAATATAATTGAAAATTATTATTTTATTTTATTCAAATCAAAAATAAGTGTTAGAAAACAGTAACTATTTATACTGTTTTTATACACCTTTTTCAATGTGTCTATTTTTACGTATGCGTTTTTACAAATAGCTAAAAACTATCTAAACTTTTCCTGCTTAAAAAAGAATTCAATTCTGCATAAATTTTTATTATTTCGATTTTTAGCGGAAAATTTTAAGCAGACGGCCGTGTACGTTAAAGATTTTTTAAAATGAAGAATCTTAAATTTGATTAAATTCATAACTAAATTTGTAATGGCGATCGAAAAGTTTGAGGGGAATTCTTTCTAGGCGCCAAAGCCTAATTGAAAAATTATTTTATAAAAATAATAGGTTAATAACGCATTTTTTGTCTCGCATCCCTTTGGTTTGACACAGTTCTAATAAGAATATGTATACGATAAGACAACAGTATTAATAAAATAAAGATATTCACATTCATATCTACCAGAAGTATAGGTCTGTAATAGGAGGTTGATTCCGTTATGATTCTATTTTTTTAAGATAAACATTTTTATACCCGGTACGAACATAGTTCAAGACTATGATAAGTTCAACATTACATTTGTGACATGTTAAAAGAAACGAGAAATAGATATGAAAAAGAATATTTTAGATCAGAATTTAAATCTGAGTTTATACAGTCTGTCTATCCCCCCCGCACGATAACTCAAAACATAAAAAATTTATAGGGTTTTAAAATTTGTATTATTTCATCATTTGTATGTAAATGCCAGTGCAATTTGTCGATAAAAATGAACAAATTCTATAAACCCATGTGTTCTAGTAGCTGTCATACAACTTTTCTTTTATGCCATCAACTTCTGCAAAATTTTATTGGTTTGGCAGAAGGTTGTAGAGTAGCTGTCATTCAATTAAATTTTATGAAAATACCAGATGCTACATTCGTTCGAGTATCCTAGAGTTTACACAGTCTGTATACTCTTTCTTGTTAACATAACATAATGTATTTTATATCACAACTATTTCCTTTAAGGGCCATTTATTAATATTTAATACCGTCAAATTTATTTTTGAAATAAAAAAAAAAAATTAATATCCTATAAGGAATTAATCAGTTTTATAAAATATATTATCTTCTATATTCTGAGAAATAAATTTACAATAGCAATAAATTGGATATTAAACGTCATGGAAAATAATTATTCCTAATGTGCTAACTGTAGCATAATTATTTTATACTTTTGTTCTTTTTTTGTTTTTTTTAGGAATATATTTTGAAATTATGAAATATTCTAGATCCTTTATTCAATTTCAATTAAATATAACAAATTTATCGAATTATCATAAGCCTTTTCCTTAAAAAGTAAAAAAAAAAAAAATTTTTCTATATTTTTACAGATAATTACATTTTAATGTTCCAATCCTATATTAAATTATTGATGAGGATAACAAAAAAAATCTATTAAAATATTAATTACAACTATATATAGATATGAAATCTATTTTAAAATCAAAAATTAAAATTTTAATTAAGAATTAAACTTTTTAAAAAAAAAAATTATAAATTCAATTAAATTGACCTAAATTTTAAAATAAAATAACAACATAAAACCAGTTTATTTAGACGTCATTTATTTAAAATAAAAAGTATAAAATCCTAGTTTTTATTATGACTTAAATTAAGGTTCATGTACGTCGATTTTCTTTACATTTTATTTCACAAGAGTCAAAATGAAATTTTCGTCAACCTGTAAACCTATGAGTGCTTATTAGAATAAGTCAATACTGTTCATCGCTTCTTGCAATTGAATTCTCGCCTTTTTCGAAAAAAAACTTAACGTAGGTCAATTAATAGCAATATTTGCAATATTTACAACAAGAATTGAAAGTTACTGCACATAAAAAACTTGTTGGTAAAACTCAGAACAGTGGTAGCACCCAGCATTAAACACTAACATAAGTATTAGCCACTTAAAAAAAATCAATACAACGTATTTTGCGAACAATTTACCACCTTATATACTAATTAAAATTAAAAAGGACTCTGAGAATAACCACAAAGGAAAATAAATATTTCAATTGGAAGTGAAATCAGTGTTTTATTATTAAAATTAAAATTTTACTAAAAATGGATTATATTACATTTGAAAATAATGAAAAATATTTTTAAATATTTTATAATGGCATAGAATATCCGACGGAAATTTAAAGAAGTTTTTGTTTAAATCATTTTATAAAGTGGAATTGTTATTTTATTTTTTTTTTTTTCAATTTTAATAATTTAATTTAAAATCATTTAATTTAACAATATTTAATTAAATATTATTCAATTTAACATTATTCAATTTAAAGTTATACAACAAACTATAAACTTTTTTTAAAACTTGAAAGTGAAGAATGATAAACACAAAAAGAAAAAACAAAAACGATTTAAATTTACTATTTTTAGAATTATTTTAAATTCATCATAGAAATAAAAGTATAAAATGTCTGAAAAAAAAAAACAAAATCAAATTTAAATTAAACTATTTTCATTCATTCATTCTATTTTTGTCACGCTAACAATTTTTTACTGGCATTTTAACAAAAATGAAGAACAAAAAGTATTTTCAATTAAGTTTTTTTTTTCATGCTAATTTTGAAGTGGTTAATAAATGAATAAAATCAGTTGATCTATCTATTTCTCGTTAAAATAAATTTGAAAAAAAATATATATATATTTTTATAATACATTTTACATCACGTAATGTATACTGTATACATGTACGATTTAAACTCTTCTTTTTTCTTTTTATTTATCTGTTTTCATACATTTAAATGGGGTTTACTCGTATTTTCCTGGAATTCAGGTCATACTTTCCTATATTGTTAATTTTTTTTTTTCATTTGACATCATCATCATGATTCTTATTCAACTTCCGATTCACATCGCATCTCAATTTATTTTTCTTCATGAGGATTTTGTATACTTTTCATAATATTAGAAAAGGACCTCCTTTCGTTATGTGTACAGATTATCCTTAAAGACAAATGCAAGAACTTGTCAACTTACTCTTTAAAAAAAATTAACTTAACAAATCTCCTGTCTACTTAAAAAATCTAAAGTCTTAATTATCGAATGCTCCAAAAAAAATTTTTTTTAAACTCTCAAAGACGGGAGGAAAAATGTAATATATATTTTGCAAAATAAAGATTAGATATAGATAGATATATAGTGCAAAAAAAACGAAAGTGTTATACAGATACCAAATATTTTTCAAAATATTCACTGATTTTTATATACGATTACTAATTTTTATAATTTATATAATAACCCAAAATATCTTTATTTAGAAGCTCTATACCCATTTTAAAAAAAAAATCCCCTAAAAGTATGCAAATAAAAATATATGTTAAGATTTTTTATTATAAAGGATGAAAAGAATTTTGTCACGCTATGGTATATTTTTCAACGCTTTTAAAAAGCAAAACCGAAAAATATAATGTACACTTTTCTTTTTTTTTCTATTATTTTCTACAATTATTATTGACTTAACAATAGACTTTTTTTTTTATTTTAGAATACATATACATTATGTATAATAATAATGTGTTATATAAAGCTGTTCATGTCATGTCAAATGTAATTTTTCTATACTAATTTCTATGAATATACAAGACTTTATGTACACATATTTACATACATATAAACTTATACAAAATTGAATTTCAAAATAAAGCTATTGACCTAGTGAACGTTAAAAAAAAAAGTCTATCTAGGCGACTATCTTTATTACTAAAATAGCCTAAATAACATGTCTACTTTTATATTGCTTACAATATAAAAAAAAATAAAAAAAAATTAAAAGAAAGACTTTGACGTATTGTTCGTATTTATATCTATTTTTTTCTTTTTGCATATAATGCAATATTATGAAAAGTGTAAATACTTTTTAAGCTTTTTCTTTTCTTTCTAAGTACATACATTGTTACAAAATTAGGACAAAAACAAAAAAAAAAAATTTACATCACGATTGCTTCCATTTAAGTTTAAAATTATATTTAAGAATGTTTTCATTCTAGAAGTAATTAGTCCTTTTAATTAATTGATTTTAAAATTATCCGCCAAATGACATAAATATTTTTTTTTTTACATTTTTTGGGTTAAATTTTATTACAAGCGGAAAAGAGAGACTGAAGACATTATAGGTCACCGGACACCAACCAATATTGTATTCAATTAAAATACTAATTCTATTTTATAAATATCTTACATTTTCTAAAAAAATAAAAGAAAAGAATTTGCTAATCTGTAAGGGTAAATAGACAGCTTTAATATCTATTTCTAAATTCGTTTTAAATTCATAAATAGCGAATTTCAAACAGTTAATTTATTATGTATATCCAAAAGCAAGTTAAAAAAGAACATTAGCTTCTCTGTTTATAATATTTCTACCAAACGTTTCTTCTTTCTCTAAACTTTATAATCCAAATAATAGATTTAATTATTTAATTTAAATAATTGTAATGAATAATTAAAAAAAAACAAAAACAAAAAAATCGTTAATTCCTTCGGTATTTTAAAGGAGGATTCTGTTGGCCAAAAAAAAAATGGTGTTTTCAATATTTTATAATTACAATTATAAAAATGATTGTATCTGAAAATTTATGCTACTGCTCTATGATGGAACAAAAATGAAACAAAATCTAATGATAAAATGAAAAGGCTTTTAAAAGCTCTAATAAACGACTAATTTTAGTCCTTCTTTTTGTTTTGATCTTCATCTTAGAATTACAATTACTTCTTTCGACACTATTTAGAACGTTTTTTCTGATAAAAATTGCATTATAATCTGTTACAAAACCCTGTATATAAAATGTTATCCATCATACCGTCTATTATATTAAAATTGAAAGAAGAATTAGAAAATCATATTATTTTATTTATAATAGAAATAGAGCATATCTATCTAAAAAAAACTATTTTAATATTGTCAAGTAATTTACATATCGATATTTTTTAATTTAAAGATAGAATTGTTTTCTTTTGTATATATTTTTTTATCTTATATTTTGTCCTTTAATTTATTAAAAATGTTCAAAATTTTTGGTTTTTCTTTTTTTATTGGATAGATTTTTGGATCTAAATTTGGATAGGTTTTTTTTTTTTGTTACCGCATATTCTTTGGTAATTATAAGTTTGTTCAGCTTTGAGTACAGAACATTAAATTGACTATATAGGTACTTATTTTCATTTTGTTTTAAATTAAAATTGTATATATATTTATAAGTACATATGTATATATTTTTTTTTATATATTAATAATTGATTTTCATATAAACTTACTTTTTTGTGCCTATTGCCTATTTACTTAGAAAGAATAGAATGAATATTTTACACAATTAGATAGTAAAATTTCTGTAGAAAAGAGTCCATATGAATCGATTTTTATATTATGATTCGTTTAACCCTCGAAGCAAAACATTGAATAAAATTTACTAATTAGTTTTTAAATTTTTTTTAATAATTCGGTAAAATTATATAGTGTAAATTTATCAACTAACAATATGGTTATAAGCAATCCACGCACAAAATCTGAACAAAGGCGTAGTGATTAAAGCGCCGGCGTTTCAGTCACGTCATATTGAATATTAGGCATTTATATCGTACTAATTAATTTCACAATATAAAATAAATAAATAAATGATTCTAGTAGATTAGATATAGTAGACGGCGCACATATATAATGTATGTGTGTTTAATAATCTTATACATTAGCTATAGCCAAGGAATTTACGGCTTAGTGAATAAAATGATTCGAGAATGGAAATTTAGTCTGTAATAGCGGCTTATTTGATGCATTATGTTCTTAAAAGAGTGAAAAGCGGAGAGAAAATAAATAACAGGAGGTTGTAGAATAACATTCATAAAAAAGTGCGCAACTCGATTGAAATTATAAGAGAAATTAGCTTTTTAAAGTCAAAGTTCAATGGAAAAATATTGACAAGTCCGGGTTAAAAAAAAGTAACAAAATTAAACCAAATACTCAAAAGAACAAAAAAAAAAAAAAACTGTATAATAGGAAATTAATGAATGGTATATACGATATAGCACGGTTTTTATAGTTCGATTAATTTTTAAGTACTATTATATCCTTTTATAAAGGACTTACAATATCCTACTTTTTTAATAACCATACAGTTCTTTTATTTTAAGTTTTTTTTTTATATACATGTTTTCATTTTTCTTTGTTTTTGATTTTTAACTTTAGAATTTTCTTCTGATTTCTTTTTAATATTGTATTCATTTTCAAAGGATTATTCATCGATTGAATTTATTATGTGCATACACACATTTTTCTTTTATTTATAATTATCTATTATGCATACATTATTAGGTTGAGTAATGTAAAATAATAATAAAATATGTACTTAAAAAATACATAGTAAAAAAATTTGCATTGGGTCAATTATACTTTAAAATAAAGTCTTAACTTTAAAACAAAATTAAAGGTTCGTAGCTTTCTGCATAAATAGAATTCTGAGAGAGTGTTATATACTGTGTAGTATTATTTATATTTTTTAATTAGGTTGAAAATTTCATATTAAATGGGAACTGTTGATAAGTTTATGTTAACTTTTAAACTCTATTTGTAATCATAGGTTACTTATTTCTGTTTATATATCTGTTTGTATATGTTCATTCATATTCAAAAGTATAGTTATTGCGAAGTATATAGTAAACAAACAATTTTCAATTTTTTTTTTATAACTCATATAAATAACAAGTAAATGTAACAGTAAGTCGATGCAACCGACTTATTAATAACCTACACGTGAATAATTCCAATTCAATTAAAAATCCATAAGTTTTTTGGCAGCTGCTTGAAACGCTTCGCTTTTCTTCCTTATTTAAATCGAATTTCAGGAACATAGAAGAGGCGGAAGTTTCCAAAATCCGCACACATGGTCCAAATCATCTTAAATGTCAGTTTTAAATTTTAATGAAAAGGAATAACAGAATATACTTATACCAAATATAAAAGTTCTATATTTATTTCTATATCTATATTTTGGAGATATGTTCGTTTGGTCTGGGGCTCGTTCGGAAGCCACTAAAATCCGAAGCCATGGTCGAAATCCTCTCAAATTTCAGGAACATAAAGAAAACTTGCCAGAACATCCTTGTACCAAATTTTAAAGTTCTATACTTTTGTTGGTTTTGGGGATAATCCCGTTTTCTCCGAAATCATTCGGAAGCTTTCAGAATCCGAACTCATGGACCGATTTTGTCTTACTTAGCCTTCCTTTCGTAATTAGTAACCTACTATATAAATTTTATCAAGATAGCTTCACTAGTTTTTGAGTTATCATGCGAACGGAAAAAAAAGTTTGGAGGTTTTTATTACCAAAATTTAATTTAAGAATTTTAAAAATATACCGAAATTTATATATATTTGAATACGCCGGGTGTTTTAAAAGTTTCCAACTAAATTGAATACTTAATAAAAATGCAAAACTTAATAGAAATATTTTTAAAAATTAAGATCAATTTTGCAAAAAAAAAAAACATAAAACCAAACTGAAAAAAAATTTGAATTTGAATTTACAAAATATTGTTATTAACCGAATTCGCCATTCAAAAAACTTCATTTTAATAAATATCTTTTGGCAAAAAGAAATTTTGCAATTTTGTATTTGCCTTGAGACATTTCGTAAAAGATATTTGACAAAATTCTAATATTATTAAAGGCAAATATTATTATATGTTATGGAAAAAGTGTGCAATCTGATTTTGTAACCAACTGTAAAATCGCTTCTAACTATTTATATATTTTACATACATACATACATATTTCAACAATAAAGTGTGTTTTGTTTTTTTAAATACTATACTTATTTTGTTAAAAGTCTTTTTGTCGAATGACTTTTTTCTATAAGTCTTCTAAATTTTGTGAAATAGTATTTGACGAAATATTTTTTTTGAAAAAACGGATTTAGACAAACTGAAATGCTCTATACTAGAAATATCATTAAATGTATTAATATTAAAATTTGTGTAACTTTCTAAAGGTAAGTGCGCTCAAGAGACTAAAATTGTTAGAGCTCTATAGAAACAAAAGTTTACTCTACCAAATGTGTTTACACGAGAGTGTAACTCTCTATATACAGAAAATTTATTCTATGACAACTTTGAGAAAGTAATTTTTCGTAGAGCTGTAGTTTGTTCTCTAGCTAATGTTCACAAGGTAGATCTATTGTAGAGTGGTAAATAGAGTAAAATTGGAAACATAGATTATTCTTTTGCAAACAATAAGTTAATTATTTTATTTTTTATTTATTAATTAAATTTAATCATCCAGCCAATGGTGTAGTGGTTAAGACACCGGCCTTTCATACGAAAGGTTTCGGGCTCAAACTTCGATTGGGTCATAATCTAATAAAAAATAATGTAGATTTTTGTTATAATATATAATTAGTATAATATAATTAAATTAAAAATAAGTATATATAAGTCTTATAAATTATAATTAATATGTAATATATAATAAAATAATAATAAAAAATACAATTCTTGTTTAAGATAATAGATGGCGTAGAACTAAAGAAACGCCTAGTCTTGTACAATAGCTACAACCGAGTAATCAACAGTTTAGTGGAATAATGATTCCAGAAACACAAGCTTAGTCAAATATGAGTAAATGACTTAGTAGATAATCCCACTCCTTAAAGGAGTGGGAAGGAAAAAATTATTAAATTAAATCACTAGAAACAAACTTAACTTAAATAAATTCATATTTCTTTTGATTAATTTATTGATAAGAAAGTCGGTTATATTGTTATATAATTATTATATTGCATAGAAATAGGAATTTTACATTATTTTTTGTAATGCATTTTTCTTTAATCATTATATTAATAAATTATAGTTTAAATACATAATTCGAAATAATTAATTTAATACATTATTATGGGACCCAGACATATTCTCAACATTTTTAATCTCGCTTTGAGCAAATATCGTTCAAAAAAATCTCGCTTACAATAATCTCGCTTTTCAAAAATGTCGCTTACAAAAATCTCGCTTTCAAACAAATATCGCTATTATCTCGATATTGTAAAAAGTGAAAAATATTAAAATAGGTAAATGTGCAAAGCGATAAATGGAAATAAATTAGTTTCAGATCTCGATTGGATCAAAATAAAAATAATATTTTATAAGGGTGGGTTTATGGATAAGCCAAAAAAATTTTAATGATGTTTTAAATTCGTACATTATTTTAAAAGGTATCTTACCTCTATATAATTTCTATAAAAATTGCAATATTTATAATATTACGAATATAATTACAGGAAGACAAAGATTAAAACGTGCGCACATACGAATAAATTTAAACCAAATAAGCGATATTTTGACCGAGCGAGATTTTTGTAAGCGAGATTTTTGTAAATGATATTAAAAATGTCGAGAATTTTTGGCAGACCCATTATTATATGAAATTGCTTAATTTTATCTAATTAATATTTAGATAAATTACGAACAATAAAGTAAAATTCCTACCTCTATACAATATAATAATTATATTATAATTTAAAATATGTTTGTATGTATGTTTCTATAAAATGATAATGAAAAATAATATTTACCATTTATATCCTATAGAAACATACATATACATAGAAACATACATATATATACTTTAAAAAACAATATATAATTGAAAAAATACACGAATTACATGAAAATCTACGGTAGAGTTTCTATATCAAACATGTTTGTAGAGTCATCGTATAGACAAAAATTTCTCTACTTGACAAGTGTTTAGACAGTAGAGAAATATCTAATAAAAAATCTCTTGTAGAGTCAATGTAAAGCTCTACGTTAGAGCTGTAACGAGTGTTCAGACACATATAGATCGTTCTATACCGAGATTTTCCTCTCAATTCTACCATTTTTGCTCTTTCGTTTAAATTTAACTTAATGTTGCATTTTAAACTTAAATAATGGAATACTTGTAAAATAAATAATATTATTATAAATAAATTAATTAAAATAAACGTGAGAAATTTTCAAGCAGGTTTCTTTTAGTAAATTTTAACTTAACATAAAGTTATTTTTTATTTATTTAAAGGTTTTTTTATTTTACATTTTTAATGTTATTTTGTTGAGTGGAAATAACAACAGATGTTAATACTATAATTACATTAAATTTTATTCTATTTTTTGTGGTTTATTTAAATATTACTTTTAAACTACAAGGTGTATTAGAGCTCTTGTGAATTCTAATGTGTCTTTTTTTTCTTTTAGTTAATTATAATTAAATATTTTTGCAAAATTTTATAATTATTGATTAATTAAATAACAAAAAAAAAAAAAACAAAAAAAAAATCTAAACTTTATTTTAACGACATTTTAAAAAAAAATCTGGGTTACTGTGTTCCTTTTAAAAGACATATTTATAATATACATTATGTATTCACAGGAACTAATACTTAAATGAAGGTTTTTTTTTTGTTTTCATTTAAATAAAACTTTATTTTATTTTTTTTTTTCAAATGTAATTAATTTTTTTCTTGAACCTTATTTAATAAAGAGCCCATAAAGTATATGCGGTCGGAAATTTTATTGTATGTATTATAATTTTTTTTAAAGGAAATTTTTATTAGTTTTTATATTCAGCATGAAACTGATAATAAAAAAAAAAACAAAAAGAAAAAAAAAGTTTAAATAAGTTTGTTGTATGGAAAATTTTTAATTTATTTTGTTTTTTTTTTTTTTTTTATTTACCTTAATGTAGGTTTATCTTTGTAGAAACCTCATAAATGAAACCATAAAAAGCTTAAAAGAAAATATTACGTCAAACAATTACATTTCTTTTTGAAGAAAATTTTATATACATATATACAATATATTATATATGTATATATTTTTAATGAAATTAAAATAAGAATGATGTATATATACAAAGTCAAACAAACAAACAAATCAATAAGCAGAATTTTTATCGTTTATATCATAACAGTTATTGTTTAAGACCTTTTAATATAACTAAGTATATTCCAAAAAATGTTTGAGGCTCTGAATTTTAATAACTTAGTTACTGAGATCTCTATTAGATCTTGGGGTTAAGAAAATTTAAATAATAAAATAGACAAAGTACAAAGCAAACAATTAGAGTTTCATTAAGAAAAACATCATTAAAAGTTGTGAAAAAGATATTTACTTTGGGGAAGAGTTAAAAAATTGGCCAAAATCTTAGCTGTTAGTGAAAATCTTATTGGTGTTTATCATTAATTAGAGTAGAAACGCTTAAAGTCATAGGCTTTGATTAAAAATTTCCATAGTATAATATGTAATGTTCACAATATTCTGATCTAGAGAAGCGTAGCAACGAGAAATTATGCACTTATAGCAAAGTAGATCAAAAGATGCAGATGTAAAACCTAATACAAACTATAGTTTAAAATAAAATGAAAATAGCCTTGTCTTAAGTGTGAAATAAAACAAACCAGAGTCAGCGGCAAAAAAAATCTCTTCTAGAGGGGCCTCGGTGGCCTAGTGGGTAAGAGCGTATAAAATTCGCTGTAAACACCGAGGGAGTGTGGGTTCGAATCCCACACACGTCGTAAGAGATATTCCACCTTACGACATATACCTACACGCCTGAACAGGAAAGGTTATGTAATTTCCTGTCCACATTTATGTGGCAGAGAAATGCATGAAAAAAAAAATCTCTGCTAGACCATGACTAGAAATTGCGTAAAAACAATAGCAGTCATAATTTAAGATAACGGTATATAGTGATAGATAGGTAGTGAAAGCTAGGTAAAGATATATAAATAAATATTTCTAAGAAAAATAACAAAGAAAAAAAATGTATTTATATATAAATGTATAAATCAAAGTTCAAATAATTATAGTATATAATATAATAATATGTATAGAAATTCTACACCATATGCATTTTATATTTTACAATTGAATATATAAAAATATTAAATATTAATAACAAAATGTTGAAATAATTGGATTGCGATTGGAAATTTTATTGAAATATAATATAAAATACTATTTGAGAAAAAGAATATACTTTTTACATTTCCATATTGATTTTCAATAATAATGAATAAAATATTCATTTTCATATGAAAAATAATGAAAAAGGATATTTTTTTGTTTTTGTTTTTGTAGTGATTTGATAATAAATAATAAAAATAATGTTAAAAATTTCGAATAACAAATATTTTTCTTATTTTGTTATTAAATCAGGAAAAGGAAAATAAAAATATTTCAGCAATAGTATATGAATTTTTAAAATTTAATATCTTTGGTTTATTTATTAAAATTACATTCAATAACTGTTCAGTTGAAATAAAGCCCTTAATCTCATAATTCTTAATTTTAGATGTAAAAAGAAAAAGATCAGAATAAACCCACTCTTATATATTTTAGAAAATTTTGCGTTACAACTGTTCTCAAAGATTTGAAATACTTGCCTGTATAATAAACTGAAAACATAAAAAGGATATATGTATACATATCTTTGTTCGAAATATTTCCTTCTGATTCTAATTTTCTAAATTTCTTCTTTTAACCTTCCATTAAAGATTGCAATCCAATATCCAAACGGGTAATTTATTTGTTTAGTTTAAAAATGAATTGCAGTTTTGTTGTAGTAAAGCTCAACTTCCCCAACTGCAATCAGTAATTTTAATTGTTATTGTGGCATTTTATAAGGATATTGTTTCATGTTTTTTTTTTGTTTTTACCAGCAATATTAAATAATTATATGCATATATAATTTTATAATAGTAAAAAAAAAAAAAAATTAAAAACAAATAATGTCTTGAGTTACAGGGGTCTCGGCGGCCTAATATAGGTAAGAGCGTATAAAATATGTTGTAAACATCGAGATAGTATGAGTTCGAATCCCACACACGTCGTAAGAGTAATTCTCCCTTCCGACATTTACAGCCACGCCTGAAAAGGAAAGACTGTGCAAATTCCTTGTTACATTTATGTGACAGGGAAATGCACAAAAAAAAAAAAAATTATGTACAATATTTTATAACTATAGATAAGATATATGTATATTATATGTTAGAAAATGATTGGATTATCTTTCCAATATCCAAATTTTGTGGAATATACCTCTTTAACTATAATTACAGTTGGGTGAAAAAACGAGCACTTTCTTTTCTTTGAAACAATGTGAATAAAAATATGAGAAAAATTTATTATTGTTCGTGTTAAGCCAGATAAGTGGTCCTGAACAGAAATTGATTTCACATATTGAATGTCTTACACATATGTCATTTCACATATTGATTGTCTTACACATATTTTTCAAAATGTTAAAGTAATCAATAAGAACTTTTAAAATATATTTTCGCGTTTCAATAGCATAAGTAAAACTTCAATAGTAAAATCATAAAAATAAATACTATATATACAATAATTTTTCTATTTCTAATACTTTTGCTGAAATTGTATAAAAATAAATGTACATACATGATTTTTCAGGTATATTATCATTTTTATTTCATCAATTCAATAGATCCTTTAAAAATGTAAAAATTTAACAATAACAAAAACGAAAAATACAATAAAACAAAAAAGTAAGAAATTGATCCTTTTGACACTTTTGGCAATACCTAATAAAATTCAAAAGAATCAAATCTTTATTTAACACATTATTCCATAGATACACCTATGTATGCATGTACCTACGTATATTTATATTCTTATATATTTACTGTATTGAAAAAGAAATATTAGAAGAATGAAACTAAACTTTCCATAAATATACATCCATATATATATACATATACAATATTGGTAAATATAAAACTATACTTTTTTTTTTTATATATTATTATATATTATATAATATACATATATATTTTATATTATAATATATGTAAATATAAATGAATAAAATGTAAGAGGATCCAATTTTTGTTTAGCCATTAAATGAAATGATAATACTCACATATTCACAAGTATTTTAAGTTTATTTAGGTTCAAAAATTATTTAAACTTATATAAGTTATACAACAAAATCACTACAATATTAAATTAATACACTGATGAACAAAAACATTGGAACATAATTTTTTTTTATTTTATATTGCTTTTAAGAAAAAATAATATTTGGGTGAATATGTAGTTTATTTTTGATAATGAACCAATTCGTGCTAAATACGAGAACATATTGAAATGAATGGAAATTTAATTAGCAGATAGTATCGGTAGATGAGGATAAAAGATAAAGAAGATTGAGGGGTAACATCATTTTAAATAACTTTATACGAACATATACGGAAGCACTACGAAAGTAAGGGAGTGTGTTCACTACAGTGTTTCAAATAACTTTTAAAACATTTAAAATTTTAAAAACGAATGTGCTTTTCTATTTTGTTCAATCGTGTACAAGTAATTTCTTAACATTTATATTTACTTTTTATACAGTTATATAAGTAGTTATCTTTGTTTACTTTGTTTTTTTTTTTTTTACATAAAATTTAAATTTACATAAAAAATCTGATACTTTCATTTTTAGATGGTACACAAGATGATTCAAGTTTATATGTAGGTTGTTTGTTACTATTTATATTTTATATAATCAATTTTTTCTTTATTTTTGGTAATTTTTTTTTTCACCTTTCCTTGACCCTTTGGTAAATTTTAAAATACAAGTGTGTAAAAAAGCTTTAATTATAAATGATATAATATTTGGACAGAATTCAACTATTTATCTAAAGAATATTATTTTTAAATTGAAAACTTTATAAAAATTATATTTTATTGTTTTTTTTTATTGAATCCTTGAAAATCCTTGAAAGTTAAGAAGAAATAGTATTGGAAATGTCTAGATAAGTTTGGTTTTAAATTTTTTTAAATTTTTATAAATTTTAAATATTTTCCAAGATTTTTTAATACAAATATTAAATTTAATAAAAAAGAAAAAACAAAAAACTTTTAAAATGATGAAAGTTAATTAAGGCTCATCTAAAAGATATACTGTTATTCCTAATAATTAAAAGCATTAAAAAAAAAAAATGATACGAAATGCTACAAAAAAAAAGAAATTATTGCAAAAATAAAAAAAAAACCATTAAAAAGTATAACAAAAATTTTTTAATCGATACAAACTTGAACTATTTTCAAAATCTTATTAATTCCCTTTGATTTTCCTAAATTAAAAAAAAAAATGTTTAAATGAAAAATGTAGATTGGTTTATTTTAATTGTACAATATTTAGTTCAGATTCGATAATTTGATTGAGGGATTCCATGTAAAAAAAAACAAGACAGTATGTAAACCGATATATGTTTAAAGGCATATTTATTTTCAAAAAAACAATAAAGAAATTTTAGAATTGTGACTCCTTTTAAAGATGTAAGGATAAATTGTAAAAATCAAGACATATTTCCTTCTATTTCAAATAAATTATACTTAAGTAATTAAGAAAAACTGTTAACACACGTAAAAATGTAATGTTGGAGAATTAATTTTTATGCCTTAATTAAAATCAATTTTGCACAGGTGTCTTAATTAAAATAACCAGTTTCCAATTTCTGACACATAAAAACTTTTCAACAGGGGCATAAGTATCAAATATAGTTTTTGGTCAAATTTTTGGAACAGATTCATACTCTTGTATACAATAATTACAGCTGAGTAATAAATTCATTAGGTTACTAATTTTGAAGTGAGAGAAATATGA
The DNA here is from genome assembly GCA_947095535.1 of Poecilobothrus nobilitatus. Taxonomy (NCBI): domain Eukaryota; kingdom Metazoa; phylum Arthropoda; class Insecta; order Diptera; family Dolichopodidae; genus Poecilobothrus; species Poecilobothrus nobilitatus. Next base: position 81,194,065 of record OX352773.1, on the reverse strand, counting down.
TTAAATCCACAAAGTCGCTGTTGTATTTATATTAGACTAATCTTTAGTTTCTTAAATAATTTTTTTTCATTAAACCGTTGATTATTCGGCTATAGTTATTATGAAAGATAAATAATATTTTTAACTTTGCGCCATCTGTTGATTGTTATATTATTTATTTATTTTTGCTTTTACATTATGCATTTTGCTTTTTATTATGGCATATTTGTTTAATTTTATATTTAATTATTTTTTTGATATGAAATATAACTTAATCTGAGCTTTAATATAATACCTTTAAATCAATATACTGACGACCTAATTACTAATATATTGCTAACTAAGCTATATTGGCCAGATACAGTTCAGATACATATTTCTTTAATTTTCTTTTCTTTAATTCTATAACTTTTTATTTTTAAAACTAAAAATTACTGGAAGACTGTAAAACAAACCTTTATAGATATAAACATTTTTTAAGTTATCCGGGAGTAGCGATCCTTCCCACAACCAGAAGTTGACGTCAAAAGTTGAATTCAAATGATGAACTTGAAAAAATTTTATAATTTGTATTAAAATTAAAATCAATTTCTGAGCGTAAAATTCTATTGAAAACCGAGGCAACCTATTTCGAATACTAAAAGTTTCTTTGAAAACATTTTCTACAAATTCTTTGCAAATGAAAATGAAAATACCAATTCTTATCCAAGAAAAATCATTAAAAACAGTTCAAATTCTACTGTTTTGTCAATGAAATATATTTTGTTATCTCATTTTTTTTTCTCAATTAAAATTCGACTTTTAATAAATGTTTAAGAATATTACGCTTTCAAAACTAAAACTTCTATACTGAATAATATTTTTTGTTTGAATTTTTAATAGATGAAGATACACTTATACAAACATAAACATATATTATTAGATTCTTTCTTAAAATTGACAAGATAACAAAATAAATTAAATTTTAAGACTGTGATTTAAAAGATTGTGTACAATTTGTCAAGGACCATTTTTTAATATTTTCTTTTTTTTGATTTTTTTTCTAAAAAATAAATCAAAAATTAAAAAAAAAAAAAATAAATATAAAATGATTAAATGTTAAAATGTATTTTATTAGTGTGTATGAGTGTTTCTGACATTTTTTTCAAATTTTTTTGTAATTTTTGATAACGTAAAGATAAAGCTAAGTATATAATATTAGAAAGCTCAAGGCTGCTTCTGTTTATTTAATTAAAACAAAAAAAAAAAATAAAATAAAAAGAATTAAAAAAAAAAAATTGAGATCGAATTCGAATCAGAAAATTTTTTAATTTAACAAAAAAAAAGAAATAAAAAATTTGAAATGATATCAGACGAGGTAACACATGGTAGTGTTATATTTATAGTTGTTCTGAATGTCAAAAATGATTTTATTTTTGTAATGACATAAAAAAAAGACGTAAATTTTTCTTTTTGTTTTTATTTTCATTTTATGTCTTAACTTTTTTTTTTCTCCCATTTTAATAAAATGACCGTTAAACCGATTTTTCTTTATTATTTCTTTTTCATATATTTTAAAAATATTTTTACTTTTAGTAATTCATACTTATATAGGCATAGGTTTACACGAATACATATTATACATAATATAGTAATACCTAATACATAGTATGTACCGATATTTATATTAACAAAATCCATGTAAAATCAATTGAGAATGAAAATAAATATGAAAAGAGCAATGACAGTCCTTGACATAAAATTTATTTTGTTTTTCCTTTTTTTTTTGTTTTTGAATTTAATAAAAATGGAATTATTTATAAAATAACAATAACAACAACTACAAAAAAAAAAAAAAATAATATACTAATTTATATAGTTATATTCAAAACTATAGGATATTATCGTATAATTTTAATTTTATTAAACAGATTTTCATCAAATTATATTTTAATAGTCCAAAAATGTTTTGACTCTTTGCCTTAATTTCAAATTATTCAGTGTTGCCACAAGCTTCCAAATTAAATATCTGAAAAGTACATTGTTGTAAATCTAATGTGGAATATATGGGGGTTTTTTCCGTTTTTATGTAGCACCACTATAACTTTAATTTTTGATTTAGATTAATTCTCTGATTTAAATCTTAGAATTACAACTTTGAAATAAATATACAGATATAAGGAATTCCAGCCGTAGGAAATCCTGCAAGCAATACAAATTTAGACACTTATATTCATATATAATAATAGACACTTATATCCATGTGTTTTTAGCGAATAAATCTAAAAGTACAATCACTTTATTTTAGCTTTTATTTAGCAAAGAATTAAGGTTATATTAAAGATAATTAATTATAATTTCTTAAATAATAATTTTTGTTTTCATTTCTTTCAGTACTAGTTGTATTTATTTATGAAATTTTCATTACAAAATAATACAAGTGCATATATTTAGGTCACTATTGTAAATCCATTTAATTTTTTCATCACTGTATGGTGCAAAAAAAAGCATTCACCTAATAACTATATGTATAATACCTACCATTACTAAAATTAGCAAAATAAATTATTTAAAATTATTAAATAATTGCAAGAAGTAGGATATACCTAAATATAAAGGACACATAACAGTATTATTATAATGCGTTTAGCATTTTCCTTGTAATTTTATTATATAATGTGACGATAATCAACACAAAATTGGTAATTAGACCTCAGCCTAAATAATAAACAGAAAAATTGCAATTATATAAATGGTATGAGTATATAAAGTGTGTTGAGAAGAAGATGAAAGCTGCTCATACTAGGTAGTAAAGATCGTCAAAGTTAGTTTGTTCGTCAACATGGTTGTTCAGTCAAGTTCGATCTTATAGAGCTCAAATAACAGAAATAAGACGAAGTTTTGATACTATTTTCTAGTGATCTTGGTTAACATTAATTGTTCTAAATCTGGGTTATATAATTTAAAAATAAAATAAAATTATTAATTTTGCTATCTGGTCCCTGGTCCCTTAATTTTGCTAATTAGTGGTCTGATCTGGTCCCTTATAATTGTAAATGTAAAGAATGTCTAAATTGTTACACACATAAAGAGTGTGAAAGAGCCTCCGTCGTTGATTTATCTTCTATACTGCTTCTATACAGTATGTTTTGAAAAAAATACCTATAACCTCCTCTTAAATACCTCCTATACCTTTATTTCGTTGGTTGAAAATAAGTGTAAGGAATCTTTTCGCCAAAAATTAAAGGAAATTCAGCAATTTTCCAGCAATTTGCCAGCAATATTCTGAAAGTTTTTTTTAACTTTAATACCTTCTACAATATAATCCAATTTATTTCGGCGCTTCAAACTTTACATGTTGACATATATACATATAAAAATGTTATATTAATATTATTCACTTATATTATCACTATACAAAATTGCAATTCCTATATACATATGTATATTCAAAAACATTAAGAGTGTCTCAGAATTTGCGAAAAAGAAAGCAAAATTTCCGAAAAAAAAAATTGTTCCTGTTTATGATTTTATAGTAAAAATATTTTTAATATACATACAACCAAAAAAATAATTAAATTGACGCAAAATTTCAAAAAAAAAAATTAATTATGTATTTAAAAATCGACCAAACTTCTCAAAGAAGTCAAGGAAGGAAATTTTTTGTGGAATAAAAATTATTATATTTTTTATTTTTTTTTTAATATATTTTTTTTTCTTATTCTTTTTCTTATAAATTCATTTCATAGATACTTGTTAATTTTAATTATTATTTATATAAACATACATACATACATACGGATGAATAACGGATGAAGATTTTTGATTTTTATTTTAATACTAAATTTTTTTTTTAACAAAAAAATTTTTCCAACTAAATTTTTATTTATCATTATAAAAATTTTTTCTGATTCATAATTTTATTAAAAGAAAATTTACTTGAAATCATTATTTTTTTTTTTTTTTTTGTATTGCTTTTTTTGGAGACAAAAATAAATAATGAGAAAAATAAGTTAAAATTTAAATCCGAAGCAGTTAATTGAATATGTGTGGTGAAAAAGGGTATATGAGAGGAAGTTCATTAAATTTTCTGGTTCATTTACCAGTTTTCAAACTATTTCAACCTTAAAAAACGATAATATATCTGAATGATTTTTGGTCTCCAAAACAACTATCTAAAACTTTTGAGTTTTGGTAGATAATTAGATTTCCGATAGTTTAATACTATATTGTTTCTTATTTATAAAATAGAAATTTTATAAAATTACTGCAGTCCTAACTAAAATAGTGATTAGTAATCTAAAGTAACAAATTGTAATTATAGTAATTTTCTTTCTTCTGATTTGATGCCTGTTGCACAGACATTATACTGACATGATTGAAATTTTAATTTGATCTGGTGCTGCCGTACTGTATTTGTTTTTTCTATTTTATTTGAACCATTTTTGTGTCAAATCTTCTGCTTGTTGCACCACACTTACCTTCTTCTTTTCTTCCTCATATAATATTTTAAGGGGACATATTTTTTTATAAGAGTGTATACAAAGGTGGTTGAAATATTCAAATTTTCGCAATTACATTGTATTTAATATTTTTACTGTTTTATTCATATGGCAGGATTCTTATATATTTTAACAACGCCTTTACTTTACAAGTAATACTCTAACTGTTTGTCAATTTATAAGCAAAGAAACTTAAGAAATATTGATTAAAATAAAATCTTATTGATTTATAAGACGATTGGTATTTAAAATTAAATCCGCTTTTTGTCACTCATATAAAGGGACTAATAAAAAAACATAACTAGATTTATAAACCAACAAAAACTAAAATTATTATTTACATTTATTTATTGCGCAATGATTTTTTCTTTTATATGTAAAATCGTTTAAAAATAAAAGAATGAAAAAAAAATTGAGTGAAGAGAGTTGAGAAGGTGAGTTAGAAGGTTAACATTTTATTTATAAACTAAGATTTTACATTGTTTTGTAAATATATTTGTATTTAATGCACGCAATAGATATATATGTATCTAAATAAATGATATAAGAAATAGACATAATATGAATATAAATATCTATATATATACATAAATGTACATACATATATATAATTATAATCCGTAACAAAATGTCAATAAATTTATGTTTCATTTTTCTATTTTTTCTTCTTTTAAAAGAAAGCATATAGTTTTTATATAGAAGACCTGAAAAAATATAATAAATTTCAATTGATAAAATAGAGTGGGTCAATCACAATAACAACTTCTTTTTTTGTTAAATTGAACTCAATTTTTTACCTGTTAAAAAACAATGCAGATTATGTAATTGATTGTTTTAATTAAATGACTCTGCGTAAATATAATACGCATAATTCATACGCATACAAAAACACTATATTTATTTTCATAGTTGTTCATAAAATATAATTGGCAGTTTCAGTTCTTTTCTAAGGAACTGAACTGTCGTTTTTCGATAGCGTTGCCGATGATTATTGCAGATTATGATGGCATTGCCGATGATTATTACAGATGCAGATATTTTTCAAGCAGAAGATTTGACAATTTAAAAAGCTGCTAACTTTGCATCCACAAAAAGACTTTCAGATAACAGAATTATATTCTGTTCTAATAGTCAAACCGCAACCAAATTTATAACGGCAACAGTTACCAAAACTAAAGTTGTAAAGGGCTATCAAGAAGTACTTTAAGTATAACTTAATTTGCGTCTCAGACTATGATATTGTTACAGAAAATAAAAACCGACTAATGAGCTAGAGAAGCAAAGATTAGAGCTCGAACTAAACATTGAAGATAAGCCATCTGTCCACATACCTATATTATATAAAACATTAAACAAAACTTCTATTCTTTGAATTCTTTTTGTTGTCCAAGATTCCAAAAAATTATATGATCGGACTTTAGTTTAAAGAAATCCAAGTGTATTCTTTCTCTTTCGCTAGATCTAAAATAAGATATATTGATTTTATTACGGGTCATTGCCTAATCGGCATAGATGTGGATCTTAACTTTAGATTTCGCAAAGTAACTGAATGTAAACACTTTCTCTGCATCTGTGCCAATCTGTCAAGAAAAAGATCAATAGTTTTTTTTCCAAGATTTATGTAAATTTTGTGACTTGAATCTAAGAAGCTTTCCAAATTTATTTTAACACAGCACTATCAACATGGCTTAAATTTACAAAATCTTAAAACCATCTTTCTTTAAATGTGAGATGCACTATGGCAATAGACTCTATCGATTGCTGACGCGTTAATTTAGCTTTCCTAAATTAATATGTTTTTATTAAAACTTCACGATTAATTGAAGATTGAATGTTTTACAGAAATCTTTCTCTGATTTTTTCAGAGTAAGAGTATTATTTAAAAAATGCTTAGCTTAGAAAAGAGATTTTTACTTCCCTCCTTTTAGGAGCTAGGATCAAATATTTAAAATACGCTATTTTATCGAGATAACTAGGGACAGATATACAAATTTGTTTAAAGTAAGACTGAAAAATTTAAGCTCCGTCATTTTATTTTTAATTGTGTTATGTTTTTATTGTATTTTTGAAAATTTATACACCTTTTCACTATATAAACTTTTATAGGATTGTGTCTAACACGGAATAACCTTGTATATTTAAATCTTTTTTTTCCTTTTTTTTTTGCTAAGGGATGTGGGAATCTTCCAAAGACACCAAGAATTTCCCCCTTGGTAGTGTCAGATTCTTACTGCCTAAACCTACCTCCCCCTTTAGATAATATAATGGGATGAAACCCTTGCCTGCGAACGCAGTATATTGGCTAGGGAGTATTATTATTACTATTTTGCTAACAGTGACTAAAGCCGTCACAACAGTTACAGCATGTAGTAGTAGTATAGGTAGTACTACATGAGGTAATTATTGAAGGCAACCCCCACTGTCCCTGTAGCGATTACTATTATTGGTATTAGTATTCCTATTAATATTATTATTATTTTACTACAGAGTAAGCGCCATCAGTGGATTACAACCTGCAGCAGTATATAACACCTTACTTGCATGATATAATCAAAGATAGCTCCACTGTAGTAGCTATTATTATTATTACTATTATTATTATTATTATCTGAGGCTGAGCATTATAATTTAAGTGCATTATTTAAATAAATTAATAAGTCATTCAAAAAAACAAAATCTTAACAGGCAACAGAAATAAAATATTTGATAAAAAGTTTGTATTATCCATTTTATATTTATAATGTATTATTTTTTATCTTATTCACATTTGTTTTTTTTTTTTTTTAATTTTCTTAACCACTCTCTCAAAATGTTTATTATTTCTATTGAAATAATGAAAATAATCCAAAAACTTTTTCATTAAGTGATTATAAAAGAATTAAATATTTCAAGTTTATAAAGAGCCATTAGCATAAATATTTGACCTTAATTCAAGTTCTTTGATTTTCTTTTGATTTTATTTTTGTTTTTCATTATGTATTTTCTACCATTTTATTACCAGTAATTTCTTATTCTTCTCAACATTATTCTAGTACCTTCTTTCTCTTTTTTAACGAATTTTTTAAACAGAAAGTAAACTTTGTTGAAAATTTTACCCTTAAAAAAACACAAAAAAAAAAAAACATTATAATTATAATATTTCTATATTTCACTGTTCTGCTGCCATTGATATGAACCAAATTATAATTTTAACACGTTCAATTTCGTATTTCATAATTACTCCTGTGTACCAAATAAAAATCTTGTTCACATGTAAATGTACCTAATCAGTAGGCTGTGGGCATATATTTAATATAGGGGTAGTATTTTTTTCTCTATCAAATGTATGGGGGTGTAGAAAAACTCATACAATTGTTTCTTATTACTAGGAATGCAATGGCAACTTTTTGACAGCAAAGAAAAATTTTGGGGAAGTTAACGTGTTAAAATCTAACAAAACAAAATTGCAATATTATTTGGTTACCTTTTGGCCGTGTTAAAAGCACCATTAATTATCTTGCGCTGGTCGCGTGACCAAATTTTGTATTTTTATTTTTTATCGTTTTTATGTTTTTTTGTTTTTGTTTTCGGTTTTGTCGTGGTTATGTTAATGTTTCTGTCTGCTGGTACCGCAGTGATTTTTCTGGAAATTTGTTAAAATATTTTATTTTCTGATATCTTTTATTATTTTTCTTTTCTTTTTTTTAAACACCATAACTCACCATAAATTTTTCAGATTGTTATAAAGAAGAAAATAATAGCAAGAGGGTATCATATTAATTGAATGTTTTTTCATTTTTTTTTTTTTTGGGGAGTTTAAAAAGGAAAGTGGCAGCGATTATTTTTTTTTTTTTTGGAAAAATAAAAAATATTATTTTTAAAATAATAAAAGAAATCGTTTTTATTTTTCTTTGGAAAATTACTGTATTAAATTGTATGATGATTGATGAAAGATATGAAATGTTGATATAAAATTACACGACTTTGTAAAAAAAAAAGAAAAAAATAATGAAAACATTAATTTGACGTAAATATGATAGGGATTACAAATTTTTCATTTATTTTATTAGTGATAAATATGAGACAGGTTACAATGAAGTTTAAAATTATTTTTACATAGAAATTAACAATAAAAAAAAAGAAAGGTAAAATAAATTAAAAATTGTAGACTATTATTAGGGTGACCAATTCATTATTAATTTTTTTTTTTTTTTTTTTAGGGAACATAATTTTCTCTATTTCGATACTATTTGCTTCTTTTTTTTTTTTTGGTCTCTTTTATTAATTAAAGTTTTTATAACTAACTTACAGCCCAACCTAAATAAGAACGTACGACGTTCTACGTATAAATGCCGGATGTTGATACGTTGACATTTCCCGAAATAAAACGCCGACGTATGTCAATCTAAAATATGAAAGCTATGTTAAAAAAAATAAAAACATAACAACAAAGAAAAGTCGTGTCAAAATTGGAAATTCGAATATTCAGCGTTTATCCGTCGTGTATTTCGGTAGGGTTCATATAAAATGTATGGGCATGAACACATTTTGACAGACGTTATACGTCGTACGTTCTTATTTAAGTTGAGCAGTTGCAGAAAAGTGGTTAAGTAAATTTATTTGAAGTTTAGAAGAGTTTATGAAGAAGTTTAAGAAAAGATCATAATTGGCATTGTTTTGTTATTTTTCATAGAAATATGTAACAAGAAATTGTGAAAAATCATACGATACTTTTTTCAATTTTAAGAAAATCTTAGAAAATTATGAAAAGCAATTAATACATCTAAAAATATAATATTGAAGCTTTAATTTGTATGTCTTGCTTACGCCAAATTTTTCACAGATATCTAAAAAAAACCGATTTTCAATTTTTAATTAAGTATCCCTTATTAAAGAGAAGGAAAAGAAGAAATTTTTAGCAGGTAACTGATGATAATTCTTCAAAAGAGTTAAAATTTTAGAAAATTATGGTTTTACATAACGGTAAATTTAAATACCACATTGTGAAATACTTATATAATTTTTCTATTAATTTGCAAACCTTAAAAAATTTCATTTTGTAAAGAAAAGAACGGATGGACAGAATGAAATTAATAAGAAAATTAATTAAGTAAAGTAAAGTAAGTAGTATAAAGTAAATAATAAAATTTAAGATTTGAAATATAACCTATTTATTCATCCTTCATATTTTATTTTAAACGAATGTTCTTGAAAGTAATCTTTGTTCAATTCGAGAAATTATCACCCTAACTACAAACAATTATTGATCTTGTAAATGAAGAATTTATGCAGTCAAAATTGACCAATAATTTCAAATTTTTGATCTACAAAACTGAAAATTCGCATTTAAAGACATTAATATTATTTTTGTATTAAAATTTATACAGATTTTTCTTTATAAATTTATTGAAAATTTGAAAATTTTCTGCTGTTAGTATTTTTATAAAAAAAGACTTTTAAGACTTTTAAATTGAATGAGGGAGAAAATTCTAAATAATTTTGATGTAAAAATAAAGTCTACAGTGTTTTCATTTTATATAATTTTACTTAATTATCTACAAGCTTCATCAAATGATTAGATCAAATATTAACAATAAAAAGTTACAAATCCCAATATCCAGTTAATTTTTTGATTTTATATATTTCTGTCACTATTGATAAAACATTTTGTTTTTTTTTTTTTTTTTTTAAGTTCAGACGACATATTTGTTGATTTCAACGAAATAAAGTTTCATTTTGTTGACATAGAAATTCAATATGTAGAAGAAAAAGTTGAAAACTTTTAACAGTAAAATATTTTTTTAATATTTTTTTATTTACAAAAGTTTTTATTATTTTTAGTTATTTATAAACAGAGGATATATCACATATCCTTGTAAAGAAGGATATACCAAATATTCTTGTACAGAATGATATATCATATATATAAATTCAATACAGAATCACAGTATCAGGAGTCCATTTAAAAGTCTAAATATCCGTTGAAATTTCCTTTATCAAGATAATCAAACAAGGATACTTAATAAATGCATATATAAATATTTTTTTTTTTATATAAAAGGTATTGTGATTGTAATATATTATATAGTATTTATAATAAATAAATATCCTGAAATAAATATTATTAAAAAAGTAAAAAAAAAACAAAATAAAAAAAATTGAGTATAAAAAAAAATTCGTAAATATTATATACATATATTATATACATTTTAGCCTTGTTTGTATTGACAAGGCTAAAAAGTATCTCTATATACATATATTTAAATAAACTATATATAGATACAATCATTTATAATATATAAAAAAAAAGGATATGTTAAGTTGTTGTTAAGGAAATGTTTAGAAAATACTAAAAAAAAATATAGATTATATGTATTTACACATAAGGACATTATCAATTAGGCCTTTGGCAATACATATTGAGTAATATTTATTTTTAAGATTATTATATTTCCGATTTTTCAATTCATTTTCCATTTAAATTAGTTATATTAAAGATACTTAATTTAAGATTTAGAGTTAAATTTAAGATACTTAAATAAAAAAAAAGTATAATACAAAGTAACTACTATGGATTTAAATTACAAAACGAAAAGTAATATCTCTCTCTCTTTCTATTTTTTTTTTTTTTTAGATTTTTTAGGGTTAAAAAGCGACCTGAGATCTTAATCTCTATGTAGATACTTTATAGAATAGTTTGACATATATTGAATCTTGCTTTCATTCTTATCCCTCTGTTAATATAGTGCCGTAAAATATGAACAATAGGAATATGTTGATTGTAAGAAACGAAACGAAAGAATTTAATAAACGATTTTATAACAAGATAAACCACTTTATCTTCATCTTTTTTTTCGAGATATTGGGTCATAAATATACCATTCAAAATAAATAGAAGAAAAAAAATTAATTTTGTTTATTATTCTTCAAAATCTTTAGGGGTACAACATATTAGTATTAAATTTATGTATTTTCAAAATATTAAGAGATATAAAAAAAATCTTACTAAAATAAATTGAAGCTGAGTTTTAAAAGATTACGTAATAACTGTAGTTTTTTTTGTAAGAAAAAAACATTACATTTATTTAAAAAAAAATATGAATTTTATCAAGTTTAGTAAATTTAAATGTATATTAGAATTTGTCGCTTCAAAACCTATAAATTCACCGAAATCATTCTTTTGTTGTCAAACCTCTAGTAACTTATACTAAAGTTTAAATTTTTTTTATAATAATCCTCAAAATTAATCATCGGGAATTCATTAAATCATCAATTAATCATCACAAATTGTCATTATTCAAATGACATTGATGGGAATTACCCCAGGATAAACCTTGCTATAGAAATTATAAATTATTTTCCTATTAAAATAAATACATAATTATATTTTACAAACCATATTAAGCACAAGATGTTGATTTCTTTTCATTAACCGAATTTTTAATTCTATAAAAAAATTAAAGGTCCATTATAAACTAACTCAAGATGTGAGAATAACATTTTGCCTACAACTTTGCTTTTCTTCGTAAACTTAATAAACCTTGATGATGTAATTTTAGGTTTCAAAATTAAAAACATCAAAGTAATATAATTGAAATTTTTTCTACATACATACTTAAGTTCAAGATCCTGGTTTAAGATTTGCAAATGAAAATTAGGTACCTGTATATATAATTATTCATTTAGAAGTTTTTATTAATAGTTTAATATTTTCCTAAAAAGCAGCATGACAAAATTAGAATTTTTTATTTATATTTATATAAATACATTTTATAAATGTTTCATATAATAAAAATCCATAATATGTTTAATAGTTCCTACCGATCCTGTAATAATAATATATTTATATCTTCATTAAGTATCTATTATCATTACTAAATATTTAATAAGTTTATTTATAGTAATTCTATATTTCTACGATTAATTGAAATACTAAAAATAAAATAGATAGAAAATTAGTTCATTGAATTGAATTTTCTTTATTAAATATATATAATTGATATTTTGGCTTTTTTTAGATCATTTTTTTTTGTTTTTTTTTATTTAATCCTTTTATTCTTAAATAAATAAAATTTCCAAATTAATGTCATTCTAATATTTTAGGTACATATATTTTAATCCCTATTTAGTGTAACTTAGTTCTAACAAAAAAATTGTATCCCATTAAAAGATATAAAATTCCAGTTCTTCATTTAAATTGATTGATTATTTATTGTTTAGAAATAATTCAAGTTTTATTTTTATTTTATTTTATAATTATAAAATTATAACCATTATTATTTATTTGTAACATTATTAAAAACAATGAAATTTTTATTCTTTAAGACAATAAATTAGTTTTCAATAAAGAACTAGATAAAAAATCAAAGGAAAGTATAGAGTATACAGCGTCAATTCTAGGATACCCTTATGAACTTCCTGAAATTAGATAGAGAAATTAACAATTTTGCAAAAAAAAAAAACATGGTCAAAATATCAAAATCCTAGCATCCTTTATTTTTTGAGATATTATACAGACGAACAGATGGACATGGATATGGCTTAATCGATTAATTTTTCGTTTCTGATCCGATCGTCATACACTTGAGTCTACATCTAGCTCCGTTGTTTTGATGTGTCACAAATATAACGGCAAATTTATTGCATCATTGGACTGTGTTCATTCGGGTATAAAGATCAAGAAATAAAAATGTAGAATCTGAGGCCCAGGTAAACTAAAAATAGTTGATAAAAAACACGAACGGACAAATGAACTAAATTTAAAAAACGTCATGTATAATCATAGTCTGTAGCTATTTGCTATATCAGTATGTACTATATAGCAATACTTTTGAAACTTAAAAAGTCTTACACATTGACATATTATGTCAAACCAATAAACATTCATGATAATAAAAATTCAATCATGTTTCTAAAGTAACAAAAAGCAAAATGACATTTAACTTTAATGATTATATTAACTCAAACATTTAATTTGATACTTTAAATTTTAGAAACAATTTGGAATTAAAATTTAAATTGCGGCATAAGGATGACGAAAACGAAAGAACTCATTCAAATTCAATTTGTAAATGGGTTCATAAACTAACAAATTTCCATTAAATATCATTTTAACATTCTTTTAACAAAATAAACTCAGTCTAAATAATACGATTCAAAAGGAACAAACATTTGAAAGTAAAATTGATTGTATAGATGATTTTGGGTTTGTTCTTAAATTTACATTCGAAATCTAAAATTACAAAATCGCCCAAATTTTTAAAATTTCCCAAATTACAAAATCCTATTAAAAAAATAATATTACTTATTGATTTTAGATGAAACTTATATTTTCGAAGAGTGACGGCATCTGTCCCAAATCCCCAACTAATTAAAATATTGAAACTTGATTTTGTGGTCAAATTTTCTTTCTTCGAAAGAACTAATTAACATTTTGATTTTTTAAGATTCTTTTAAGATTTCGTTTCGGTTAAGATTTTTTTTTATAACTTATAAATAAATTAGGCACACCCAGCGAATATTCAGACAATTTTATAAAGTAATAATCACATATTCCTATTAAAAGTAAACAACAATTAATGCATTACAATAACTTTATTTATTTTTTTTATAAACATTTAAACACAAGATTGCATGTTCCGTTTTCTTCTGGGATGTTAGTCCTGTACAATAACTTTTTGAAAAAATAAAATTCTAACGAGAATCGTTTTTGTTTTAAAAACTTTAATTAAATTTTACTAAAAAAATAATAATAGTATTATACAATTATGAATATAATTACTGTTTTTATATAATAAATTATTTTTATTAAATTTATTAAAGATCAAATAAAACATAAAAACGAAAAGATAATTTAATTTTCTTATTAGTGTTAAACTTTTTCTTTTTAATACTTTTTTTTTTGTTTTTTTAATTTTACATCAGTAAATAATTCTTATTTTCGCGTGTACATAAATTCTGCATACTTACTTATACTTCCGCAACAGTTTTATTTTTCTATTCTAATTTTTTGAATCCATATCGTAACGAATACAACTATTGACACTCGAAAAATTTTTAAATATTCATTTCTTTTTCTAAAGTTCCTTTTTTACCGTTCGCATATGTAATGTATGAGAAAGTATTGTGATGGCACCAAAATTTCGAAACTCAGTTTTTTCACAGACTCAGGAGTGGTGTCTCTCTGTGTACCAGCTGTGTGCCTGTTTGTCTGTGGGCACAAGTACAATCCAAATGGCTGAATGCAATTCGATTTCGTCCCAAGTGGCACTTTACTAGAACCGTTTTTAAATTTTACGAATATTTTAAAACAGAATAATATTATGAAAAAACTTATTAAGAGAAAATTATTACACAAGTAAAGAGTAACAACTTTTTCATAAAACACTTTTTGATCTGACAAACTTTTAGGTTCGTCCTTATTTTCCCACAGTCTTTTTTAAAGTAATTTTTACTAATACGAATTTTATTTTATGTAAGAGGACTCCGTGGCCTATTGGGTAAGAGCGTATAAAATACGCTGTACGCACCGTGGGAGTGTGGGTGCGAATCCACAACGGAATAGAGTAATTCCCCTTTACAACATGTACAGCCACACCTGAAAAGGAAAGGCTGTATAATTTCCTTGTTACATTTATGTGGCAGGGAAATGCACTGAAAAAAAAAATGTTTTCAATTTTATAATTTTGTGCATGAAATGTGCAATAATAATTATATAAAATGTACAAGTATACAGATTATATAGCTATATACATGTTTCATATACATATATTTATAATATATTTCTAGACATTTTTATTCCTTCTTTTGAAATTTGTTGAGCATTTTTTTTTTAATTTTTGTAAAAAACGTTTATACTCAATTTGTAGGATTATGTTCGCGTACCACTTTTAGTTGTCCATCAATATTTATGAACCACAGTTTTCCTGTTCTTCTGATCGGTTCTATCGTGAATACAGTTGTTTTTTTTTTTTAAATTTACCATTTTTAATGTGGTGGCCATATTTAGAATATCTTTTGCAGTAGTGTTAAGAAAACACTTGTTAGAAAAAGTTATTTATTAATACATAATACTTATTTTTTTTTTATTTTTTTATTTTTTTTTGCAAATTTTTGTTAATATAATATTAAAATTTAAATATTTAAAAAATAAAAATTAAATAAAAGGCATAGGACTGTTAATTTTTTTTTTTTAAAAGGGCCAACAATTGTAATCATTACTTTAATATATTTATTTGTACAATATATTGGTCTCTTTCTGTTGCATTAAAAATAAAAATAATAATATGTAATAGTCCCTTTCTATTACATATATAAAGAATAAGTATAAGATATTACATTCTTTTGTAACAATTAGGTACTGTTTTTCGTGTTTTCCATTTCCATTTTGACATATTCGTGTTGAAGAAACTGTTTTACAGTTATCTCAGGTGGATTGTGGTATCATACCAATTTTATATTGTAAGAAAAAGATGGGTTGTATTTTTCATTTGATTCTTTGATTAAAAAATTTTTCTCATTTTCTTTTTATCTTTTCATCAACAAAAATGTATCTGTAAGTGTGTGTTTGTGTGTGTGTTATATATATAGTCATATTTGTATTATTTATTTTTTTGTAAATAATGGCATGTACTTAAAAAGCATGAGAATTTTGGTTTTCTTAGCGAATATTGTGCATAATATATGAAAAATAAATTTTAGACGAGAAAAAAACATTTTTTTTTTCATGCAAAGAAAATAAAAAAATACAAGAAAAAAAAAACGTAAAATAAGAATGACACAGAACATGAAGAATGAATTAGGTTTTTGTGAGATGCTGTTTTTTTATTATATACATATATATTTATTGTTAAAAAATATAGAGCACTTTTTTTTAAAATTTTTGTTGTTGTGCAAAATTAGAAAATCAACAACCATTTAAAAAACCAAATTATTATAAATTCATGATGGAAGCTATACTTTATCTATTAAAAAGTTCTTTGTATTAGTTAAATTTTTTTAACTAACTCGTTAAATTTGTGGAAACTAAATATAAAGTAATCTTAATCAATATCTACAATTCAATTCAACGTACCAGTTTTTAAGTTATTTTGATGCAAGCAATTTTACATAAGATAATTCTTCTAAGTTTAACAAAATAATGATTTAAGAACTATACCACCGTTAACTGCATCATTATCCATAGAGAAACATAATTTTCATAAAGAATTATTACAAATAATTGATCTGTTCATGCAGGATCTTATTTACTATTTAATTAAAGTTGGAGAACAAATGTAATGAGCATATGAATCCAAAATTGAGAAGAAATATAATGAACTATTTCTAATACAAGTACATAGTCACATTAAGTTATTTTATAAAATAAAGAGCTACAATTCAATAATATTTAGAGGTTAACCACCTTTTCTGGATAGTAAAAATGAAGCACATTGATAGTAAAATGAAGTACAAGATTTATTAAACTATAATTTGATTGCTCTAAACAAATTTTTTTATCTTTATATTGTACAAATTTAATAACTTCTACGATGTTTGTCATTAACCTGGTAACACTTTATGTATTGTGTATATAGATAATACACGTTTTTTAACAATTTATTTAAAGCCACAAATCTGATATCAAATTACTTTATAGCTGCTCAAACATTTCCTCAGTTTTAAAGCATGAAATCGAAGAAAAAAAATATGGTAAACATAACAAACAATCATATTGATGTGATTAAAGTAAAGTCCATGATGCTATACTTTTTTTTTTTAAGGGGGGTGAGAATCTTCCAAAGACATCAAGAATTTCTCCTTGGTAGTGTCAGATTCTTTTGTGAACCCACCTCCGCCTTCAGTCAATATAATGTGCTAAAACCCCCATCTGTTAACAGAGTCTTCACAACAGTTGTCCCCATCTGGGAATGGAAGACTGAAGAGAACACTGAATTCATTATTTCCTATTATTATTACTATTCATTCATTCATTCCTATTATTATTACTATTAAAGTAATTCTGGTAGAGGACAAAATTAAATTCCATTCCACATGTTGTGTTGGTTTAGAGGAAGAAGATTAAAAGAAAAATGTAAATAAAAAACAATTCAAAAATCAATTTCGCTTATTAAAAAGTCTTTAGCTTGGGCATAGCTGAGAAAAGCAAACATTTTTGTAATGTGTAGAATTAAAGAACAGTCAAATTTACAAATAATTCTAAGGTATGCTGCTATGCATTTCAATACAAATTGTGGATGCAAAAAATAAGAAAATTATTTAGGCCTTAACGAAAGAAGTTACAAAGAAAATGAAGATCACTTCAAGTGTCTAATATTTCATCAATTGAATAGTCTTGGTAGATCACAGTATAGGAAGCCATAACACCACATACCAAATCTATACAATTTAAAAAACTTTACAACCTAACTAATTAATTAACTATATATAAATACCTACTAAAAAAAATGGCCTCCTTTTATTTTTATTTTGACACTAACTGACGTTTGGAAGTGAAATATGTTAAGCAACTGAAATGGAAAAAAATATAGAAGAATCTTTTAAAAACCAATCTAAAATAAAAAAAAAAGCAATAAATTTGTTTCCAAATTTAAAATTTTTTTTCTTTGATATATATAATAAAGTAAATATACAACAATTTTTTGCTGGTTGAATTAAATTAGAACGATAACAAACAAAAAAAAAAATTCTTTTTTATTTTTATACATGTGTAATAAAATAAAAAAAAATTTTAGTGAAAATATCAGTAAAAATATTGTTGTTGCGCAAATAATTGTTGCATAATGCACAAACAAGCCTCATAAAAAAACAAAAACAAACAAAAACTGTGTAGCTTGTTTTTTATTTTTTTTTTTCGACATATTTTTTTATTATTATTTAAATTTCACCGTCTTTTGTTTTTTATTTTCTATTGTTTACCGTTATAATTTTTTCATACCTTAAATTTTAATATACCCGTAGAAAATTAAGCAAAGCACATAATATGAAAGAAAATGCTCTTTTTTTTTTTGTTTTTTTTTTTATGTATATTTTATTAAATAAGAAAAATTTTCACATTTTTCTTCAAAAATTTTCCAGATAAATGATTTTATCCATTGAAGAAAATGATAAATAGAAAAAAATAAAAACAAAAGAAAAATATGGAAAAATGAAAAAGAAACAAAAAAATATCTTAAGAATTATTTTCGTTTTTCGGGAGCAAAATTAAATTTTGAATTTTTTATTATGTAAAAATGAAATAAAGATAAATCTGTCAGTGGAATTTTTTTTTATTTTATTATGTATTATGGGTCAAGAATTTTCACAAAGTAATACAATGGATATATATGTAAATATATTATTAAAGTAACACAAAATATTTATCCAGATTGGATATTTTATATTATATATATACCTATAATAAATATGTATGTATATATACATTTTTATTTTCAATTCCAAAATACATATTATATTATTAAATAAATTATGACCAAGGGAATTTATTTTCAAAATTTAAATTTTAAAAATTATTCAACAAAAATGCAACAAATTTGTAAAAAAAAAAAATATAATTTAGGAAAATATTTATACATACATACATAATTTTGAATTTATAGAAAATTTTAGCACTTTATTTTTTTTTTTTTTTTTTAAATATCATTTAAGAAAGGAAAAATAATAGTATTTGTAGAATTTTGTAAACTTTAATGTTTTTTGTTTTCTTACAATTCCTCTTGTAACAGAGTAAAAAGTTGTCCCTTGATAGCATAGAACTTTTATTAAACATTTCCATTTTATTTTTTGTCTATTTATGAATAAATTTACCTAAACACTTTCTCAATTTTAAAATTTTTTAAGTCATATTAGTATATTTGGTTCATTCAACTCAACTGGACTTATCAACAAATAAAAATAGTGTTGAATTACCTGAACCAAATTACCAAATTTAAATATCTTATGAATATGAATTTTCCATAAAAGTTCTTATGAATTCTAAAAACAAATGAAAATCGATGTAATAAAAATATTTATGAATCTATAAAAAAAAAAAAATAAACAAAATTTTCAGTTAAATTTTTATCAAAGTTAGTTTTTTTTTTAAAATGTTGGTTAAGTTAAATGTATTTTCTTACTTTACCATTCGCAGAAGAGTTCATAAGCATCATTTGTTTTAAGTGAAGAATGTTATAAAAGTATCACTGGTTCATGTTTCTCATTCATCAGAAAATATAGCAGTGGAAAAAAAAGAACGTACCTATAGGTGGTTATGAAATCCCTAAAAATTAAAGAAGGTATCAACATAATGCAAAGCAATATTCAATCTAGCTATGGATGCATAATTATAAAGCATTGAAAAGAGATTAGGTGCAGTATAGGAAAGTTGTTGAGAAGTAAAATTTAACAGGAGTTATAAAGCTGCGAAAGAACATAAATTTTCTTAGATAGAAACGCATTTATTCTTTAAAAATTTTTATATTATAAATTCAAAATGGTTTAAGTAATTCAATATTTTCATATTAAAACGTGTATAGTTTACTTTTCTGTGCAATAAATTTAATATATACAATGTGTACATATGTTTTATGAAAGAATATAAGCTATATGAGTAAATGAAGTTTTTAGTAAATATATAAGAGTTTTTATTCTATTAAATCACACCATTTTTTAAATCAACCAACCATTGTAAAATTATTTTGCATGAAATTATAACATGAAGATGAAGCAATTTTTTAATTAATTTGTTTGTTAAAAAATTTAAAAAATGATGTATGAAAAAACCATTTAATATCATTTTTATATTGTTTAAAATACAATTGTTATTAGTTTGATTGGTTTTAAACTAATTGGTTTTAAAACCCGAATCTGAGTATAAATATTTCTATTCCAATAAATATTTGTACAAAGAAGCAAACATAAATAGAATCGACAGTTTTATGATAAAACTAATTCGAAATCATTATGAGAGAGCATTAAACACTCCTGAAAATGGTTTAATATCACATATATTCTACCACAATGAGGAGTACATTAGAAAGACTTTGCTCACGGGATTCATTGCTCCTGAGCATTTTATCTTTCTTGACAAAAATGGTTTTATACTAACAGAAAATCATGTCCCTCTACTATATCATTATAGTAGACGGGCTACATGTAAAAAAATTGAATATAATCCGGGTAATATAAACGGAGATAGATTAAAATTTGATACAAACATGCCATTTAGAGATACACGTCTCAGAAAAAACTATTGGTGGTTAGATAGGTCATAAATAAGGTTTTGAACCAATATTAGGTATAAGCTAGGGTAATTAGGTTAAGATAGGTTAAATTAGGTTAGGAATTTTATTATAAAAAAAAAATAAATAAGAAACATTGTTTTTCTAGTTTTCAATGTTAAAACAATTATAAATTAATCCTCAAAAATAGATATAAGAAAATGCAAAAAAAATTTTAAAACATATGAAAAAAATTTAACAAAAAAAAATATTGTATTTTTATATGTTAATTAATATTTTGAAAATAAACCCGTTTTTGTAGTAACTTTTTTTAGGTTAAATTAGAATGTAAATTATTAAATAAAAGTTAAATAAAAAAAAAAAAAAAAAGTTTTAAACTAACCTCGAACAACAAAAATTTAACTACAATATTAACTAAATATTTTTAGAACCAATAATATTTTATAACTTCTTAAATCTTGAAAATTTTCTAAAAACAAAGCATACAAAGCACTTTTAAAAATTGTTTTTGAAAAAAATAAAACATGGCTTGAAAAATTTAACTAAGGCCCAATATATACCTTTTTAATATAGGCCCATTATACTTTAACTGACTTTTTTACTTTAAATGAATATTTATGTGAAGATATTTTATTTTTATTAAAAAAATTTTGCTTCAGTAATTTATGATTTATAAATATTTAATATACGTATATATGTATATTCAATTTACATAATACATACATATATATTTGGATCTGATATCTATGTTTATACATTCATAGTTATATATATTATATGTGTTTTTACTTTAACATTTATTTCAAATGTTTTCACTTTAAGTTAAAAATCTTCACTTAATGTAAAAATCTGTTCACTTAATATAAAAGTATCTTCAGTTGAAGTAAAAAAGGTATATATATATAAGACAAGTGGTAAAAGCAAACCAAGAAATAAGAAAACAGAACCACATAAAAAAATAGGGACAGTGAATTGAAAGACAACTGAATAACTACAAGAATCAGAAAAAAAAAAAGAATCTTAAAAGATTATTTTACAGGACATCTATTTAGAAAAAAAAAAATTTTAAAAACGTACAGCTAATAAAATTGTTGTTTTAATCTAAAGTACAAAAAAACAATGCACATATATTAAAAAAATATAATGTTTACCAAAGGTTAACAATCTAATAAATATTTAATTCAAAAATAAAATAAAATATAAAAAACAAATTTTCATTAAAATTTCATTTTACCATTGTTTTTATTTTTATAACCATAAAAAAAATTATATTTCTATTTTTTTTATTCTTAAAAAAATGGCAATAGAAAAAAAAATCTTTAACATTCATTTTAAATTCATAAACCTCAGATACATTTATATGCTTTTTGCTTTTTTCTTTTTTTTTTTAGAAATTTCTATAAGGAAAATTTTAAAAATTAAAAAAAATTTTCGCTAAGTAAAATTTATATTATAAATTTAGTCAGAAAATTTTAATTTTTGATTTTACATCTAAACTTCGATTTGCGTCGTTAATTGGAATCGTATAGAGATTAGATGACGCAAATTTAAATATTTTTTCTTTTATGTTTTCATTGTTTAAATGTTTAAGAATACAACGCAAAATTAATTTAATTTTATAATATTAATTTAATTAAAATTAAAAACAAAAATTTTTTTGAAACTTAGAATCATATAAATTTAGATTTCGAAAACACAATCAAATTGATTAAAATTATTTATAAAAGACGTAACTTAAAAAACGACGCAAATCAAATTGTTGATTTATATTTATTTATATTTATGTATTTCCATTTATATTTAATTACTTTATTCTAAATTGTTCTGTTTAATGAAATAAAAAATTAAATTAAATTAAATTCTTAAATTTGTTGAGAGTAAATTTTACTTACTGTTTGCAATCAAAGGTTAATTAAAGGAGGCTAAAACCAAAAAGTATCGAATGACAAAATTAAGAAAGTGTGAGTTTTAAAAATTAGAATTCGTATAAAATTTAATATATGAAATGAAAGATAAAAATCCGAATTCCGAATAATAATTTTAACTAATTATACTGTGAGTGCCAAAAAAAAAAGGAAACACTTTTTTTTTTTAAATTTAAATTAAATTTTTTGTTATGGTGTATGGTGTATCGGTTAAAACTTTCCTCTTCTTTCTACCAATCAGTTTTCTACCAAAGTGTCACGATTTACTATCAGAGGGTTTTCTGAATAAAAAAAAAGATGATTTAATATTTTATAGTATAAAAACACCAATCTAAAATAAATATAAAATGATTCAAGAAACTGAAACTAAGTCGAATTTTAAACAAAATGAGACTTGTCATTGGATTTCATGGATTTAACTTAAGTTTTGGCTGTAGAAAAGGAGTTAAAAAAATTATTTATAGTTTTTTTTTTTAATTATTTATATATCGTATTATATATTGTTGTTGTTGTTTCTCAGAGCGGGCATGATATAGCCCTTACACCTAGGCCCTGCGACCCGTTGTGCTCCCCTGCTCAACGATCCGCTCGCTTTCTACAGCGTCTCGTCGAGCCACTCAATTCCCTTCATGAAACGCACTATGTCTCCTATATTGAGCGTTCTCACCTCGGAGAAGTTTCCCCATTGATCCTCTCCCAAGGTTCTTCGCCTTAGGGTCCTCAAATTCGGACATTGGCACAGAACGTGAAGTACTGTTTCTGCTTCTTGCCCACATCCCCTGCATAAGTTCACTTCCGTTATACCTATTTTTTCGGCGTGAGCCCTTAGCAACAGGTGTCCTGTGCTAATTCCCATGTATATTCTCAGATCGGTTCTATTTAGTTTTAGAATTTTCTGAGTCTTTTTACTATTATATTCTCCCCAGAATTCCTTCGTATGTATTGAACCTGGGGATTGCCACCAACTTTCCTTGGCTTTGGTTTTTGCCCAGTAGTGTTGCTAACTTTACCGTAGAGTACGGCATACCTACATCTTCTATACCCACCAGCTGTCTGTTTAGTACAGATTTTGCTGTCATATCTGCAATTTCGTTACCTGGGCAGCCCGAGTACGCTGGTATCCACTGCAGCTTAACTGCGTTTGTTTCCCCCAGCGCATTTAAGGCTTTCCAGCACTCAATTGTTTTCCTCGACTTGTGCAAACCACCTTCCATAATTCTAACGATTGATTTGCAATCGGTGTGTATTAGTATTATATATTAATAATGAATTATAACCGTAAATTGATTTTTTTTTTAAATTCACAGTATATTCATTTTGATTAAAATGGTTAAGATTACTGGATCAAAATGAAGTATACTTGTACACTATAAGTATTTATAAAAACAAAATTTAAAGATAATCGTATTATTATACGTATATCCATATGAACGTATATTCAAGGGTATAATATATATTTATCATTACTTTTGTAACATCTTAAAGAAGTCGAGCTAAATATAGATTCAAGTGTATAAATCGGATTAGAATCGAATTCTGAGTCGATTAAGTCATATACGTCTGTCCGTCCGTTCACGCGATAACTTATAAAATAAAGGAAATTTTTACCAATGGGTTCAAGTAGCTGCCATATAACTTCTTTATTTATATGAAAATAACACAATGTAGACACTAGATATATAGCTAGGGTATACGAAGTTATCTGAAAAGATGACAAGTTACATGCCAACAACATGTAAAAAACTTGGCTAAAACAGCACTTTCAGGAAACTGCCATACAACTCTTTTTTCATATAAACATAATTTATATCCCCATAACTTGGTACTTGGTAAGTTTAATCCCAATAACTTCTGTGAAGTTGGTTGCTCTAGCCCAACAGGTTCAGATAGCTTGCCTATCTTGGAACTTAATTAAGCCCATTCCATCCATCCCTATGTAGTTCAAATTCCCAGATGGTATAATTCGGCTTATGGAAATTCGTTTGTAGTACGAACATCGCGAAATTTGTAACCTATTGTTTGGTCAAAAAAGGTAGGTGGTGCTTAGTGGGTTAAAGTCCCACACACTAAAGACGACTCGGGCTCGTTTTCACTCCTCTATAGTGTCTTTCGATAATTTTCACCTACCCTCACAAAAATTTTAGGTGCCTAGTCTAAAATATACAAGTCCAAAATATACATAAATATATCTCGGTGATTAATTAAGTAAATCATATGAAATTTGTCTATATTATTTTCATACGGGTATCCCTGAGTTAAACACAGTCTACTCTACTGAGCTTTTCCTCGTTTTTTACTAATTTGTATCTAAAGAACGGAAGAATTATAATTTAATACATTTTTCATATTATATTTATAAATTTTATTATCCTCATTTTATTTTTTATTTTTTCTTTATTTTTTTAGAACATTCAAAAAAAATTAATGTTGTAGAAGAATTTTTTTATGTAACCCTATCCATTACTGCTATAACTCCTTAAAGATTTAAAAATCCTATTTTCAAATGTTTATATTTCAGCGTCGGTTTAACAATTTTTCAATTTACAAACGGCAAAAGAGAGTACATGCTTGCTTTATAAATCAATAATCTTCAATTTTTTGCAACTCACTATTTAAATTTGCCGTTCTGTATTTTGTTTCCTTGATATATCCGGAACGCTTTTAAATAGAAACTTGAGGCGATTGTAAGGGAAGAAAGATCTTTGAGAATTAACATTAGTTACTTTAGAAAATTTGTTTGTAATTCTTTCGCGTTTAAGAATTATTTTGCAACTTTTAGATACCTATGTAGACTTCTTTTTACAAAATAAAACGCAAAAATTAAAATTTTAATATCATATTTTTCTATGGTTTAAAAGCTTTTCTTAATTATAGAAGGTTCCCTTAAAATTGCAGAAAGTGTCTCTTGATTAATTTTATCTTACTTATAAAATGCTAAGAAAAATTACAAATTTTAGTGCAAGTCACAATTCTAAAATGTTTTTATTGTCTTTTGGGAAATGTCCGCCTTTAAAAATCTTTTATTTTACATTCTGTTTTGTTTTATACACATATACACACAGCAATATACCAACATTTTTTACAATAAATTAATGTAAATTTTTAAAATAAACATTATTGTTCATGAAATATCAAAAAATATTTGTATTATGTTTTATATCTACGTTTATATCTTATCTATATATCATATCTATATATATTATATCTATATATCAACAATATGTAAACGTAAAGTAAAAAAACAAAAAATAACCAGACCATTACAAATTTATTTAAAACATGACCGGTCAAAAGGAACGTTTATTCCAAATGTCCTTGAACTCAGTTTTTAACTTTCATAAATTAAGAAACAAGAAAAATAAACATCATTTTTGATATTTAAATGAAATTTTTATTAATAATTTAAAAAGAAAAAACAAAACATAAAAAAAATTAGTAAAACCGCCTTTCAAAATTCCATTAACAAAATGTAATTCTTTAAAAGAAAAATATTGTAAATTGATAAATATATATGTCCTATGCCTATGTATATTTGGATAAGATACTTATGTATAAAATTATATCTTATTAGCATCCGCGTACCCTTTAGTTTTTATTAATTTTTAGTAGCTAAGTACTTTTGATTCTGAAAAAAATATAAAAATAAAACGAATCTATTATTTACAGTTCATTTTATTTACTCCTAAATTTAATTTATTGAGTATAACCGAATGTACTCCGAAAATCTAAAGATAATTTGGGTTGGGCACGAATGCTCGTATCTCAAAATATCGTTTTTTAAAATCTCGTTTCTTAAAATCTCGTTTTTTTTACTTTTTTTTTTATTTTTAGCACATTTTTAAAAAGAAGATATGGATAACAGAGGTCAGATATTTAAACTCTAAAATACCTCTTAATTTTTTTTTCATACATTTTACAAGATGAAAAATTTTGAAGTGGTGGGGGCTATCGCCTCCAAATCCCCGCTCAACAAATCCCTCCTAATTTAAAACTAACTAATCCCTCCTCAAACTAATCCCTCCTAATTTAGAATATCACATATACATACATATATATAAATATTTTGAAAGAAAAGATTTCTATGATTTCGAATGCAACTCTAAAATCGATCCCATTTTAATTCGATAAAAATTTAAAATTACCATTTCTTATTTTTTCTGTATTTTCTAAACAAAAAAGAGATTTATTGAGATTTTGATAAAACGAGATTTTAAGAAACGATATTTTAAAAAACGAGATTTTGATAAAACGATTCGTAGCGCTCCCGATAATTTAAATCATATATGGAAATAAATGTTTACTGTTTAAAATACCCTAAAAATCATGTGGAACTTATAGAAAATAAATTTAAATTTTATAGATAAAAGGATATTTATAAATATAATACACCAGTTTGTTTTAGAGACATTTTAACTAAAAAAATATGTCCAATACATACATGTAAAAATTTAAAAAAATTTTAGTAATAAATTAAAGCTATAAGGATCAAAGATAATATTATAAGAAAACCTTCTTAAAAACGAGTTTAAATTAAAAGAAAATTTATTCTAAAAATTTTGAGTATTTTTTTTTAATATACATATCAATTTTTAACTTCAAACAACCACTTTAACATTTATAAATTTTTCATATTTACATATATATCTGAAAATTTTTTTCTCTGTATTAAATTTTTATGAGAACAGTGAACTGTTCTTTATTTATAAAAAATATGCAAAAAAAACCGAAAAAAAAACGAGGAAAAAAGGATATAAAATGCTCATCAAGTGTTTATACATTATATAAAAAATAAAATTATTGCACATTAAAGGATATAAAAAAAAAAGATAGAAAAAAAGCTAAAATTAGAAAAGCATTCCGCCTTTGATTCAATTTTCATATTTAATTCAAAAAAACAGCAGGTTTATAAAAAAAAAAACAACGGCTTATATAGAATAACTTCTAAGGATCTTTCTTTTATACTTACTAAATATGATTTATGAATACTTTCAAAAAAAAAAAAAAAAAATAGGAAGAATTTGCCTTCTATGTATAAATATTTATAGATACCTTAATAAATACAAATAAATATAGGATGTCTCATTGTAAATCATAAATGACATAACTGATAGTGTAGAAAGTTTAATTTAAATGCATGAGATTGCATTAAAATAAATGTAATCTGTAAATACTAAATTAATCTGTAAAATCAAAAAAAAAATCTGTAATAACTAAATTAAAGATATTCTCTATTAGACTATATAAACCTATAATATAAAAATTAAAAAATATAATAAATCGATACTATAAGAACAGTTTTCTTTTCAAAAAATTAATAGTAAACTATTTATAACAATATTTTCCTATTTTAAAAAATTTCAAAGTCAATTTTTAAAACTAACAATGATTCAAATGCATAAAACGGAACTTGAACTCAAACTTATCTTTTTTAAACAAATCCTACAAATTTAAAAATAATTTTTGTTTTAGAAAGATTTGAGATTTGAATTCAAGCTCAGTTTTATGCATTCGACCCATTGCTCGAGATATTTTTAACGATGTTATCGAGCCAAAGTTATCGAAATACTGATTTAGGATGGATTTTATATAATATGTTGTTAATTACGAAATTAGAGTTTCTTATTAATTATATATGTATACATATATCGCCAATATATTTAATATATATAATTATATTATAATATGTAAAAATATAAACAGAGAGAATTATATCGGGACAACCTCTTGGATTAGATAATTTAAATTTTTTATTATATATTTTTATTATTTTGTATATTATTTATACAAAAGATGCAAGAGGGGTTACAAATGTTATTTTCATTAAAAAAGACTAGAAATTCAATTCGTACGTCTGTCCTTAGTCCTAATAAAAAATTACCATTGACAATTTTATCTCATAGAGGTAAATCAAAAGTCTCAGTCAAAAGACATTTGGCTGCGCCACTTTTGACCCTATGCTATTTTTAGCCTTCTACTGCAATTACTACTATAGGTAAGTGAAGTTTTTGGATCTGTACACCTATCTCGAAAATAATTTAAAATTATCATTTCTGATCTGTCATCGTTTCTGTCTAAATCTTTTGTGGGACATCCTGTGTTCTATATAATACCAGAGAATATATGTATTACTATATGCAAATTGAAAGTTTGTATTTTTTTTTTTTATTTTAGAAAATATATTCATTAGAAGAATTTAAGTGGTAAATGCATTTATTACATTTTTTTTTAAAGAAAGAGTATTTAAAATTATTTTATTTACAGTTTACATAATAAAATCGCGGGTGGCTTTTAACATTAAGTAACAAAAAAAAAATTATAAAAAATTTGTATTGAAAAAATGGAATTATATTGGTTACAAAAAATGTTTAAAATAAAAAAGATTTATATTAAAAAAAAAAGAAAATATTTATAAAAAAAAAACCACTTTTAAAAAAAAAACAACCAAAATTAGATTAAATTTAGAAAAAAACAAAACAACAATGTAGTCCTTGTATAAGGGTATGGTTTATCATTTGTTTTTTTTTTTATTTTGATAAAACTTATTACACCTTACGCATTTCTAATTTATTATGAATAATTAAAAAAAAATACATTGTATTTATTATAATTTTAAAAGCTACTTAAAAAATTATAAAATCACCTACAGTGAAAATAAACAAAAGTTTTTTTTTCAATACCACAAAAAAAGTTTTTTAAACTTTAAAAATATAGTTTTGAAAATTATCAAATAACCTTTAGACTTTAGTTAAAGTCTAGAACCTATAGACATATTTAAACATAAACTAAGGAACATATTGAAATTGTTTAATGTTAATAAGATAAATGGTAATCAGTAAGGGCTATTAAAAAAATGGAATTAAGTGGCATATATACAAAAAACTTAACCAGCTCAAAATGTTAAAAACAATCGGTAGTCATTTCTTTACTAAATAATTAAGTTTCAAATACTATTAAACTTTTAAAAATACCTTATACCTGAAGTTGCACTTATATACGTTATCTGAAATTATATCAACACAAGAGTATGGTTTCAAGTACTTAATCTTATATTATGGAAATACCTAGATAAATTCAAACAAAATAATTTTGAAATTACGAATTTGAGAAATCTAGATTAAAAGTTATCCCAAAAATTGACCATTTCATATTTATAATTTACAATATCTCCAAAAAAAACTTTAATAAATTTTTAAAAATCCATTCTTTAAATCATCAGTTATTTTTATTTATCATCAGGAATTTTGGATTATGGGGAATAGATAGGAAAATTTGGAGGGACATTTTGAAGAAAGATGTTAATGTTCTTCTTAAACTTAAGTAAATCGTACACATATGAATTAACAACTTTAGGGAAAACATGCGATGGTATATCATTCCACAAACGGGACGTGCGCATGACAAACGAATTTCCATAAGTTATATTTCGCCATCTTGATAACTCTATATGGTAGGGATGAACATCTGTTGTCCTCCTTGTTTCTCGATGGAAAACTTTGAGTGGAGGCATTAATTGTTTTACTTCTTTGGAACAAGTGTTAATCCCTACGAGATACCTATAAATTAAGGTCAGTGACCCAACTGTGCGACGATGGCTGAATGGAGTAAGCATTGAAGTTACATTGGGGTCGTTGATCACACAAATACCTCTGTTTTGCACATTATCTAAATAACCCAGTGCTGTTTGAGGGCCTACAGCCTAAATTTGTGCATTATAGTCCATTTTCGTATTATATACTCAGCTTTTCCAAATCTTATATATACATTTTCTTGTTAAATTTTTCTTTTGTAATACTAAAAAAATTTATACCTTTTATAGTTCAAACTCTTAGAGTATATTTATAGAGATACAAAACAAATTTAATAAATTAATTTTGTACAATACCAACATTTGCAAATTTGTTTTCCGTCCCAAAAACCAATTTTCTTCAGATTACAAAGAAATCTTCTTTAAGTTAATTATTATATTCTCATCCGTTTTCTGAAATCCCATTCAATTCATTAAATTTTTGATTGTTTACTTGACTGTATGATATTTTACAAGATTTTCCATATCACAATAAATATTTGGTATAAAAATTGCAACATTCGAATAACAAAAAAAAAAAAAAAATTATCAAAATCTCAAATAATTGGTTTTTGGTGTAAAAATCCTTCACCTATATAGTAATAATAACTATAGAAACAAGTTTTTTTCATGAAATTTCACTAAAGTTAAGATAAACCAAAAAAAAAGATCTAATTTTTTTTAAACTTTTATACTAATTTTCATATTTTCTAAAATGTTTTCTTATCTAACCTCAATACTGGTTAGTTTAAAAAAAAAAAAAAACAAATAATAAAAAACATATTTTGTTCTTATCAACTATGTTTATTACCCACATATTCTATTTTATTATCTTATAACAAGGACATTTTCAATTGACATTTTGTATACGTATATACATATGTATGTATATAAAATAAAAAGAAAAAACTAAAATAATAAAAAATAAAAATAGTCATGTTAACATAAGATAAAAACAATATAATACACGTTGTTATTTAATAATGGATAGAGTAAAGTTCTATTTCAAAAAAAAAAAAATTATTATCAAAAATAAGCTAAAAAACAACAGAATAATATCCTATATAATATTTTACATACATATATATACATACATATATTACCTACATATTTTTTATAAACCTTGGACATATAAAATTGAAAAAATTTATATATATATATACTTATACTTGTATATATTTAATTCATTTTATATTCTACATATATAAGAATATTCTTAAAAAAATTAATAATAATAACAACAAAAAAAAAAAAAACAAAAACAAAAACCAGGAAAAAAAAACCAAATTCTCAAATAATCCTTGGTTGCAACATTATTATATAATATAATATGTAGTTAAAAAAAAAAAATAACCTTTTCGTTTTATTATCCTTTTTTGTTTTTTTTTTTTTTTTAATTTTTTTTATTTTTAAATATATCCTTATCTTTTTTGTTTTACATACCTATATAATATAATTTTCTTTTGTTTTTCATTTTTAATTTAATATATTTACAGATATTATTTAATTACATGAAAATTGTTTAGTTTTTCTCTAAATTTTTTTTTTGTTTTTTTTTTTTTTTTTGGTTTATTAAATTTAAAACTTAAATTTAAAATTCTAAATTATATTTTTCTTAAAAAAAAAAAAACTACAACAACAATAATATAAAACATATAAAAAGCATAAAAAATAATGTTATTCAAGGACTTGTTTAATCCCTTAAGGATACTTAAGAATTCAATACCACTTCGTAAGTACATGCTTACTTGTATTTATATTAAATATATATACGCAAGTATATGTATATATATATTATGGTTAAATATTACATATATGTATTCACATGTACATACTTAGATGACAAGTATAAAGGGTTAAAAAAAAAAAAACAAAAAAAATTAAATCAGTTGAAGGAAAAACTAAAATTCTTCTCCTATTTCTTTGTTATTCTCTATTTCTTTTTCTTAAGTTTTGTCTCTGTCACTCCTATAACAATTTTTGTGTTTATTAATATAACGTTATTTGATAACGTTTGTTTCTTAAGAATACTGAATAATAAAAATTTAAATTGTTGCACATCCTGTTGACAACAAGAGAATGTTTTTTTTTTTTTGTTTTTGTGTTTTTTTTTTATTTAAAATAATAAAATGGTGTATTTAATTTCTTTGTTTTGCATTTCTAATCATATTATGTTTATGTATAATATGGTGCTGTATCATAAAGCCATATTTAATGAATATTGCTTAAGGACGCTTTAAAATGAGTTATTAAGTCATATTTTCAATATACTATTTTAAATGTATTGTATAGTTAACATATGTATGTAAGAGAGGTAATTAGGAGGGATTTTATAGTTGGTTAAAAATATATAGGATATACGCTTTTTAAAAAATTAGTTTTAAATCGGGAGAATTCGAAATTAAGTTACAAAATCATAGGGTATATAAAAAAAATAATTAGGTAGGATTTTAGATTTGGTTAATTACTGATTAATAGATTTTTTTTTAAAGTCGAATGAGACATAACGTCATATGCCTTAATGTCCTATTTAAATGAATCATGCCATTTTCCCAAAATCGCTTTAAGACTCATATGAATGGGTTATTAAGTTATATCCATTAAATATGGCTTTATAACTTATGGTTTTATGATACTCCACCGTATAATGAATGAGAATTTATATATTTATATGTATTATACATATATCCATACATAATTATGCAATACATTACAGGTAACGTTAAAATGTTTCTTTTGTTTCTAAATTAAAAAGAAAAACGTAAAAAAGCAATTAACAATTTAAACTGTTGACCCTTTTAATATTTTAGAAGCTATTACTTCAATAAATAAGTTATATATATATATATATATATATATATATATATATATATATACGTATATACGCTATATATATATATATGTATATACGTTATTAGACATCAAACTCAAGATTTAAATTTTCAGCTAAGAAGTAACATTTTTTATTTTGAGTTTAATTTGAATTAACTTAAATTTATTTTTAATTAGTTTGAAAATATATTTAAACAATACAAAAAGTATAGCAGTTCTTCTTCTTCACTTAAATTTTTTTTTTCCTACCCATTCCTATAAGAACATCGACCAAGTTATTATTATGAATATTTGACTAAGCTTCAGTTTTTGGAATCATTAATTTAGTATGTAATCGACTGTATAGTTCTTTATTTTGAATAATCAATAGTAATACTCCTTCTTATATTTCTCTACCGTAGATACCGTAGAGTTTTTTTTCACTTGGAGTAGTCAATAGAAACTGTATACGATACTACAAAAAATCATTATAATCTATTATTTTTTTATTTTGATACTTTAAAGATAAAATCGATCCTTTTTTTTTAGTCGAATATTTCTTTTTTAATAGAATCTTCTTCTAGAAGGATTATATTAAGGATCTACTTCTTATTCTTCCTTTAGTTTAGAGCGAGTATTTTCTAAAAGTTGAATGGTTTCATTTTCATAGGATATTTTCTCCGTCAATTGATTCCTCATCTCATATTTCTCTTTTGCAAGAGACAAGAAATTCCGATGACATGAATTTTCCTTAATTTGTTTATTAATTGAGAGTTGCGGAGTGCGAGCTAAGAAGTATCATATAAGAACTGGTCTTTAATAAGATTCTATATACACCGATATTCTATACACAATTGAATCTTCTATTAAATAAAGATTCAAAATAATTTTGTAATAAGAAATTATGCATGAGAAAGATCGATATGTAAATCTATTTTTTCAATAACTAATTAAAGGTATCTCAAATATTCCATAGTTTAATAACTTAACTTAACCATCTGTTTTTTTTTTAAATTTTTCTTAAAATTTTCTGTAACACAGATCTTCACTAATGGAAAACTTTTTATTAGGAAAAATTCACTACTTTTTGAAAAAATTCTTTTAGTTTTTGAAAAAATTCACACACTAATGTAAAATTTTCCCATATTAAATTTATCCCGTAAATTTCCCATAAAATTTAAAACAAAAAAGAAAATTATGGAAAACTCATTCATATTCATAAACTGTAAAAGTTTCTTTTTTTGGTAAATTACAAATTAATGTAAAATAAAATAGTATAAAAGTACCTACTAATAATAACTATATATATACATATATATATAAAAGCATAAGAACTTTTTGTACCTTTAATTAAAAAGAGAAGAATATTATTTTAAAATTCAAATATAAGAATAGTTAACAACAATATAAAACTATATAAAATATACGTAAAACTTAAAAAAAAAATAAAAATTTTCTTTTTGACTTTGTAAAATTATTTTTAAAAGTTTTAAAATTATTTTACACAGAGAAAAGAGAACACAAAAATTAAAATTTTCGATAGGTACTTAAATACTACCGATACCGCCTTTAAATAAATTTTTATTCGTGTTACAATTTTAAGGAATTCAAAAGGTGAAAGACTTTTTCAGATTCCCCAATTATCCCATTAAAACTTTTATTTAAATAAATTTAATAGGAATTTTAGGAGTTCCTATTAAATTTATGATGTTTAGATTGAAACTCTTCAAATATTATAAAAATTTTATAGAAGTTAAAAGCTCAGAATTTAGTAAACTAACAATTGTAATTTAGTAAACTAACAAAATCAGAATTAAATCAGAACGAGGAAGAGTGCTGCAGAGTAGACTGTGTCAACTCTGGAATGTTTTATTTATTTTAGTACCGAGATATATTACTTATGTAAATTTTGGGGTTATATGGTAGCTACCCGAAACTGCTTCACCAGTTCACAACCAAATTTAATAGAAATTATTGCCATAAAACTTGATCATCTTTTGTAAGATTTCAGATGTCTGGCTTCATTAAATTCCAAATGTAAGAAATTAATGTAAGAAATTCCAAATGTTAAATTCCAAGTGTAAGAAGCCTGAAACTGTTAGGCGAAACCAACCAAACTTTATAGAAGTCATTACGATTAAACTTGAGCATTGCTTAGAAAATTTGAGATGTCTAACTTTATTATAATTACCAAGTTATGGGGTTGTAAATTATAGTTTTATGAAAAAAGAAATATTATGGCAGCTTCCCGAACCTACTGCTCTATAGATCAACCAAATTTTACAGAAATTGTAGCTTTAATTCGACATCTTTTCACAAAATTGCAGATATTTAGCTTGCATTGAGTTATTCTCATATAATCAGATAAGTTGTATGGAAGCTACCCGAATCTGTTGCACCAGCTCAACCAAATTTTACGGAAGTAATTGCCATGCAACTTGATATCTTTTAACAAAATTTAAGATACCTAATTCAATACACTGAGTTATTTGCATATAAAGAAAGAAGTTGTATGGAAACTACTCGAACCAGCCGATCACACTTTCTGGATTTAAATAGCGAAACTAATAATTTTACAAAATTTACGTAGTGACGTAGTATCGCGTGAATGGGCGTACAATGCCTAATCGGCATCGAATTCGATTCTGATCCGTTCCCTACACTTGAGTTTATATCTAGCTCGGTTCTTTTAAGGTGTCAGAAAGATAATGGCAAATTTATTATACTCTTGAACATACATTCAAACAGGTATAAAAAGATTTAGAACTTTGAAATTTCACAATTTTCATATGATTCCACTAAAAACTAATATTTAAAAACGTCATCTTCTTCTGCGTTTTAATTGATGGTACAATTTATATAAATATGTATATATCGGAAAAAGGTTTGGTATATAAAAACACGCAACTAAATTTTGGAAAAAAAAATTATTTACTGTCAAATATATAATATGTTATAAATTGTTTAATAAGGAATTTTATATCTGACCAATTCTAAAGTCCTTAAGTGTCTTAAGTGTCAAGTTTAAATTCCGATCTGATCTCAAATTAAAAATCTGTTCAGATCCAAGATTAAAACCCCGATCAGATCTAAGGTTAAAATTCTGAACAGATCTCAAGTTTAAATATAGAGGTCCTCAAAGTCTCAGGTTTGAACTCCGATCAGATAATATTCAAATAAATAATAGAACTATATAATATAAAAAAGACCCACATGTTTAACAGACAAGGGTTTATTTATATTGACACAAAATAAAAAAAATATAACTAAATAAGACATTTTATTATTTAATCACAACATTTCAAAGCCACTTAATGTTATGACATCAGATTTAATTCAAATTGTTTTTTTTTTATATAAAATTTACCTTCATTTAATTCAATGTTCATTTGAAGAAGACCTTCAACAAAGTTCAATTTAATTTTTTATATTTCAAAAAACAGTGATGATTAACGGAAGTATAACTAAAAATATTGTTTTTTTTTTTTTTAAAACTCTGTTTCAATTAAATCTTTAATTCTACAAATCTGTTTTTCTATAAATCTCTTGCAGATTGAATTAATTATATACATACTTATATACTAACTTAAAATATTTATTAAAATTTAGTAGGTATATTTTAAATTTAATTATCTATTGAAATTTTACAATTTTTTTTTTAATAAAATTTTCTAGTCATTTAGTCTCTTCTATAATACGTAATTGTACTTTAGATAACCTTTTATAACCCCTTAATTTATAGTTAAGTATACGTAATATATTATATCAATAAATTTTGATTAAACTTTGGAGCTTAATGAAAGCTCACTCAAAAAATAAAAAATATCTAATTTTATGTATAGTTTTATGGTATAAAACCATTAATTTTGTAGAGTCTGTTATTGAATGAATATACATAAAATTGTACTATATATATATACAAAAAATGAATGGGAAAACATGAAAACAGAGAATTATAAAATAATAGAATTGAGAGAAATAATTTTCAGACAATAAAAAATTAAATAAAATTATTAGATAAATGGTAATTTATGCTTGAAAAACGTAAATTATGAATTCAACGTATATGTATGAAAATGAACTCATAAACTTTGGCCCATAATTCATATTTTAAATTCATACCTTTGGTCTGATATCATATTAATATGAAATTAATTTTAAGCGGGAGTGGTATGAAACCTTGATCTTTATTAAACTCCTGTCTTTTGTAAATCTTATTTTTGAAAATCTTGCTTTTCCTAAAAAAACTTACAAACAAAATTTTTATGAGTCCAACGAGAACAGCACGTTTTTGTGTAGAATTATTTCAAATGGCTTAGGTTATAGCCGGTTATGATTAATACCCATATTAGACTTGTGATATGTATCACCAAAATTTTCCATTAAATCGGGGTTCGAGCCATGAAGCTTTTCATTTTGTTGGAGCATAAACAACTAAATAGCCATGCTAAATGGCTTATTTTTCCAAAATAGAATTCTATCAAAATCTTTCTTCAGAATGCCAAAATCTTGTTCAGAGCAGAAATTATGGGTATTTTAATCAAAACAAAGAAAACAGCCCCAAAATTTCTTTAATCGCCCTATTTAGTTCTAAAACTATTTTATCCATAACTTAGTTCCCATACCAAAATTTTATCCTCACGGTATATTCTACAGGGTGGTATATGTCAAGGCACTTACTTTCGAATAACCATGTATATTATACTGCTAGATTCGAAATTAGGAGAGATTTTATATTTAGTTAAATCGTCAAAATTGAGTTCAAAAATCAAATTCACTTTAAACAGTATAAAATATCAGTATGTGCCTAATCAATTATGCCTAATTGAGCCGGTTTTGCATGTGCTATATTATAGAATTTTACACAAAAATAGAATTGAATTTTACAACGAACAATTTCTTTAATTTTCAAAAAAAAAGACAATTATGATGAAATGAAATATATATGTATATCGTTTTAAAATACCTAATGTAAAAACATGTTGTGATTAGAACTTAAGTTGATACGGAACTATAAATTTAAGCATCATTATATTATAACAATATATGTATATAAAGAAAACCAATTTTGCTGTTATTAAAGCAAAAGCATCAATAGAACACAGCACTTAAAATTGTTATAACCAAAAAAAAAAAATTGAAAAAAAACTACAAAATTAGAACGCAAGTAACAAAAAAACTGGTATACTTACTATATACAATTCATTTTAAAAAAAAATATCCTATACATTTTATTACTTAACTCTTATTACAATTTCAAATTTTTACAAACCATTTTTAAATCTTTAAATACACAAAAATTCTAAACAATACAAATGAAAAACCTAAATAAGTATCCATAGTATTTGAATAACAAAAATAGGAATAAATTATTATAAAAGTAAGAACAAAAAAACAGATAAACAATATAAAAACAAAGTAAAGATACTTATATAATGTATATATCTTGCTATATACATAACATATTTATATATAAATAAATATAATAAAATCTTAAAGATAGCGTAAAAAAAAAAGCACAAAAATAAAACATAGATGCATAATCATTATAGGACTTTTATTCATAGATTTTACAAGAGATGGAAAAACTGAGATGAAAAAAAAAAAGACAGTGTTTAAAGAAACAGGACAATAAAACAAAAGAAAAAAAAAATAAAAATAGATAAAGGGTGTCCAGACGCAAGAGCACTAACAGATTTTTATCGGTCACATAGAGTTTGGTGGCTTCAAATTTTGTATCACTTTTTTTTATTATTATAACAAAAAAAAAAGTAAAAAAAATGAGAGTAAATATACACACTTGAAATGTGTACATAACCTAAAATTTCTTTATGTACATTATTGTTTTATATATATATATATATGTATGTATGTAATTGTATATATGTATAATTTTCTTTTCTATATAAAATAATAGAAAAAATAGAACCTATTTTCCTCTTTTTTTCTTTTTATTTCTTATTGTAAATATTATTATGAATACATAAAGAATTTAACAAAAAAAGGATACTTATAAAAGCATATCTGTATATATTGAGTTTTAAATAATATTCGAATTGAAATATTCTTTTTTTTTTCAGTAAAGTAAACTAAAATTATAGGCTAAAATCTTTTATTAAATACTTTACTTTATATAAAATTAGTACTTTTAACTAATTTTTACTGTGTTGAGGTTTATTATATCATAATATGTAAAATACATTTACTATATTCACTATTCCAAAGCTAAATTTAAAAAAAAATACCAAAAATATTATATTAAAAATGGAAAAACAGAAAATGAAAATTATAAGAATACAACAATATGTACTATGTATATCGAAACATAAAAAATAAGTGAATCGTAAAACGGTTATTTATTTATTATTTTAATTTGCCATAAAAAAAAAAACTTAGAAAAAAACTAAAAATTAAACAGTTATGTAGTTAAAAGATTGTTATTAATTGATAAAGAAAAATAACTAAAAAAAAAATTTTTTAATAAAAAAAAATTAAAAATAACCATTACTTTTTATTAAAAAAATCAAAATTTTAACGGACATGTGAAAAAGTTTTTAAACACTAATAGAAATTTCATTGTAACTACAGTAAATACTAGTTTTAAATAACCTTTGTGTGATATAAAAAAAATCATCGTTTTTTCTCTCGTTCTAAACAATTTTTTACGGCGCAGTTCTTTTTTTTTTTTTTTAAATCAAAATCGTAGCCCCGCCAGAGAATTCTAAATTTGAATTAAACGATTCTTAATTTTCGATAAAATAAATTTGAGAATAACTTTTGAAAACATAATTTCAATATTTTCGGAAAAATTAACAACATTTTGGATCATTTGCAGATTGAATGACTGCAGTTTCATTTTCAGTTGAGATAAATGTCAATTTTCGGTCACAGTTTTAAAATGAGCGAATAATTTAAATAAGTGTCCCATAAATGAAATTTTATATTACTTCCAAAAGATGCAGATTCTGTTTAGGTGCAAGACATATATTTCGTTCAGGGACTTGCTTAATATCTATAAGGCTTATATATAACCCAAGATAGAGTACAACTCCCATATATGGGTTGGCGCCTCACTCACTTCATTGAATTATCTCGATCGAATTCAAAAACGCGCTATTCGTCTCATTGGTGACTTTGTCGAGATTGCTTGTCTCACTTTTCTTGAGATTCTCCGTAATATTGGAGCTCTTTCTCTTTTTTATAGATATTTTGTGGGTAATGACACTTGTTCAGATGAGATAAAATCGCTGATGCCACCTCTTAAAATATTCCACCGCACCAATAAGATGAGTATCAAGTGTTCATGCCTACTATGTGGAACTCTAATGGTTATAGCAATTCGTTTGTTGTCAGAACTGCAAAAATGTGGAACCTATTACCATCCTCTGTCTTTCCAAAAGTTGACGATTTTTTTATTTACAATTTGCACAAACTTAACAGATTTATGACGCAGTTACCGTGTCCCCATTTTTCTCATCCGTAACCCATCCAATTTAGTCTCAACTACTTTTTAGTACAAACATATTCCTAGATGAGATTATTGAATAAAACAAAAATATGACATATCTTACATTTATATTTATTTAAGTCGCAAAAATAGGTACAAATTCAGTAGAATTCACAATTTTAAAAAAATTTTTAATCCTACATAATATTTAAAGGAAAAGAAAATATAAATCTAGAGGATTAAGGAAACATCAAGTTAAAGAAATTCTACTCTATATTCTATTCGGAATATTTTCTAAAATTTTTGGAATTCAATATTAATATTTTATACATTTTGTTAATGCATCAACACACTGTGTGTGTGTGTGTTTTTTTTTTTTTTGAACTCAACTCAAAAAAAAAAATTTCCCAAATTTAATCAACAAAATTTAAAATGAAGAAATTATAAAGTAACAGCAGGCATCATATTGTTAAAACTTTTTATAATTTTAAAACTTTAGATGAAAAATAAACAAAAAAAAAAAAACAATAAAATAAAATAAAAAAGTTTTTATAATAGATCTTGCTATTTTTTTTTTTTTTTTAATTTATACTGGAGTCCCACTTACACAATCAATCATGCAATTAATTTTTTATGTATTTAAATTTGTATATTATATTATATATACATGATAATTTAACCCAGCAGACAATTTTTTATCTTTTATGTTTAAAATAACTTGCATTCACCATATTCTTATTATATTTTTGCATTTACATAATATATACATATAGATATACCCTATAAAAATTCAACTTTACTAAAAAAAGAAACAACTAATATAAAATGATGCAAATTTTTAACTGAATGAATATTATACAGGTGTGAAAATTTAAAAAGAAATTTAATTTCGAAAAAAAAAAGTTTATATAAAAAAAAAATAAACGATAGGATATATTGTCCTTTTAACATATAATATGCCTTTAATGAACCAACAACCATTTTATTAATAATTTTTTAAGATTAGGAAGAAGTCTTCCATTAATTTTGCTTTCTCCCTGTATATATATAAGAATAAAAATAAAATTATAGATATAAATTAAGTTATTTTCAAGGTTTTTAAGGTTCAAGAACACATTAAAACATGTTTTTGCATACACAGATTTTTTATTTGCGAGATACCGTAAATGTCAAAAACAAAATAAACGGAATTTTGTAAACGAATTCTTATTGATCTGTGATGAAATCTGAAATAAATATGTTCACTATAAAAAATAAGGTCCTTCTATATATAAAATGAAAATGAAAAACGTGATAACTTAAAGCCAATTGAATCAAATTCCTTGAAATTTAGTTTACTTGATTAATTCAATCAAATTTTGAGTTGAGTCCTTTGAGCACAAGTTTAGCCTCTCCGACATTTATTTTATTATAAGAAATTGTTTTTTTTTTATTTGTTTCTATTATTATCTTTTGGTAAAACAATGCTTTTATATTAAACATTAAAACTAAAACTATCCATATGGTTCTTTTATAGATCAAATACTCATCGAAATTATACGTACCAAGATTAATTTACTTTCGATATTTGCTTCCTGTTCCTGTTTAAAATACAATATCATATAAAAAAAAGTAATAAGAACAATAATTTCAATATCATTTGTCGCATGAAGGATACTAAATTGTCTGCTGGGATATGTTATATATATACATAAATATACAATCATACATATAAATATGAATGTGCATTATATCCTTTAATATGTTTACAATTTTAATGAGTGCTTATTTTAAAAGCTTTCATTTAGTTACATTCATTTAAATATATATGTATCTGTATATGTGTATGTATTTTTGTATGTAGGATACTGTCATGTCTATTTGTATATATAAATATATAGATATGGATATGTAAAATAAAAATGTAACAAAAAAATAGAAAAAAGTTATAGTAAGTGGACACCTATAATTTCTAGAAAAAGAAAAAAAAAAAAATTATAAGAAAAGTAAAATGTAAAAATGCGTATGCCTACACTGCCTACAATGTCTGACATTTCTTTCTCTTTTTTGCTTTTGTTTTTTTTTTCGGGTTTTTATTTTATTTTTATTTCACTTTTTTTTTCTACTTTTCATGCCATAGTAAAAAAATTAAAAACAAACAGCAGTAGCAGAGTAAAAACAAAAAAAAAAAAAAAAAAAATTAACAAAAATTATTTACTTATTCGAATTTTTTTTTTTTTGTTATTATTTTTTTCTTTTCGGTTCCTTTGTTATATCCTTATATTAAATACGTTTTCCACTTGTAGGATTTTCATACATAAGTAAGTTTTTTTTTTTTGTTATTGTTTTTATTTTTAGTTAATCAATATTTTATTGGAAAAATTTTTCTATAGTATTTTAGGTATATGTTTTTATTTTTGTTTGTATTTTGTTTTTCTTTTGTTTTTTTTTTTTGTTGAAAAAATTAAAATAGGATTTATTTTCTTTTCCCGTAATTTTAAATTTTTTTTTCTTTTTTTAATTAAATTTAAATAAACATTAGAAAAAAAGAAGAATCATAAAGTTTGTTTTTGGATTTTGGTTTGATTATTTGACATTTTTATTTTTAAAGGAAATAAAATTTAAAGTTTTTTAATAAAAAAAAAAAAAAAACCATATTAAATAAGTTTAGAAGATATAATTAAAAAAAAAAGCGATATGATATGGTTTAGAAGTTGTTCTGTTAGAAGAAAAGCTATGAAATCGTTTACCCCACTTAAATGAATTGAGTAAAATTTGCAAAATCCAACTTAAGGAACCATTAATGACTTAACATAGTAGATAAAATTTCTAAAAGTAAATTTTACATTAATTTTTTTTTTGGTAAATGTTTGTGTCATCTGTTCTTTTAAACGCGCAGTATGTAGAGTAATATTTTAATAAAGTTTTCTAAGCAATATTAAAAAATTGTAAATTTTTATACTTACGTCCTATATTGAAAATAAATTTTTAACTATATTTAAATAATGGGGCGCCTCGGTGGCCTAGTGGGTAAGAGCGTATATAATACACTGTAAACATCGTGGGAGTGTGGGTTTGAATCCCACACACGGCGTAAGAGTTATTCCCCCTTACGGCATTTACAGCCACAGTTGAACAGAAAAGGCTGTGTAATTTCCTGTCCACATTTATGTGGCAGAGAAATGCATTAAAAAAAAAATAAAGTGTAAAGAATAATAACTAAAATAGTAAAGCTTAAATAAATTTATATATATATAAATTTATATATATATTATATATATATTATTTTTTTTTTAATAATAATTTATTAAAAATAATTCATTTTAAAAAAAAATGAAAATTATAAAATGTATGGGTTAAGGATATATTAACATTTAAATTTATATTCAATATAAAACATCTCAGACAGTACAGAATAAGCCGTGTCAATTGAAGTTAAAAATCTAACTCTTGGGAAAGAATAACAATACAATTTTAAAAAAATCAGAAAAGATAGATTTCAGATTAAGAGAAAGAATGAGAATGAGAAAATATTTCAGTTTCGTGTTACAAGAAATGTCAACATTCAACAATAAAAAAAAAGAGAATTTTGGTAAAAATTCACAACCCAAAGTATAAGTCATTTCGAATTATGAAAGATCTGATTTTTTTTAGAGTCAATTTTATATTAAAAAAAAACAATTAAGAAACATTAGAGTCAATTTTATATGTTTTTTTATAGATTGCGTAGCAAGTAGATATAAAAGTGTCAAATAATCTTATATCTTTATAATAAGAAAAAATTGTCAACTACAAAAAAGAATAGTGAACTCCTTGATCAATTTGTATAAGAATAACCGATATCATATAGAGAATATGAATTTGCTATAAAACAAAAAAAAAATACCTTTTAACTTTAGTACAAATAGTAAACTTTAATTTGGTACAAGTAAACAGAGAAGTGAAGAATTTAAAAGAAATATAACTATAAAAATTTCTTGAAATTTCATTGGAATGGTTGAAATGAATTAGCTACTACCATC
Organism: Poecilobothrus nobilitatus; assembly: GCA_947095535.1. Lineage (NCBI taxonomy): Eukaryota > Metazoa > Arthropoda > Insecta > Diptera > Dolichopodidae > Poecilobothrus > Poecilobothrus nobilitatus. Next base: position 81,149,661 of record OX352773.1, on the reverse strand, counting down.
TGGCCATGGTATGATAAACAAAGAACCGATAATCTATTGAAGCTATCTCGCCGGAATATAATCATTACAATAGGTGTGTTCACGGGACACTGGCCAATTGGTAAACATGCGGCCAGATTAGATATCCCATTCAATTGATCATGCCGCAGTTGTGGTGAACAGAATGAGAAAGAAACCATCATATACTTCACCTATAAATACCCAGAGCTGGCTAGGGCCAGAAGAGTAACTCTGAGTTACCACCAACTCAACGATCTTAGTGATCTAGCGGTTAAGCAACCTGCAGAAATGATATTTAGCGGTTAAGCAACCTATGGTCACCGAAGTGGTAGCAAAAAGATGCTAACGCGCTAATTGACATCACTGCCATGAGCGGCGATGACCAGCCACCTATACCAACAAAGAAATTTTAACTATAAAACTTGATCCTTTTTGAATAACAGAAAATCCATTTTATACAAAACAAAAGGAAAAGCCGGAAATATTACAATTACAGTTTCCTTTTCCAAGATTTATATAGGTGAACTTTCTGATATGAATCTGAGAAGCTTTCAAAACTGTTTGCGTCAGAGAAGTATCTAGTAGAAATTTACACTAACTCTGATCGAACAGAGTATCCCACTTTTTGAAGATATACTACAAGCGTAGAGTCTATAGTGGTTCCTGACTTAGCTCACCCTTCATCAATAAATAGAAAACATAATATATATACTTTACACGTATATATATATATAATAAAAAAAAAAAAAGCTAAGTACATATTGATTTTAAAAAATGAATGTAATAAGAAAAACAAATTTTTTTTATTTTTTTTTTTGTGATATAAGATAAACTTGTTGCTTTTTCCAAATAAAGATTAAAGGATACAAGTGTAACACTTAAAAAGAAAACGAAAGAAAATAAATAAAATTTATTCTTTTGTTTGATTGTATTTACCTTTGTCTTAGAAATTAATTTTCTGAATTTCTGGAAAAACAACAAAGAAAATACAAAAACAAAAAAAAAAAAATTAAACTGCCGGCAGTTTTTTTTTTATTTAATTTGTTTTTGTTTTATAACAATTTTTTTTTTTTTTCTATACTATTTATAGAAAATAATAACTTAATTTTTTATTTATTTCTTTTTTTATTTTTTGTATAACTATATAAGATTGTAATAACTTTATTTTTTGTTTTTAAAATTAATCAACAATATTTAGAATTTTGTTTTTAAACTTTCTTTTATTTATTATTTTTCCTAATAAAAACAAATTATTTTTTTTTTTTTTTTTTGGTATTAAATTTTCTTTTTAGCACTTAAAAAATTTCTTTTAAAAAAAAATTTCACTATAATGAAAACATTTAATTGATTTTTTTTATTTTACATAAAATTTCTCTAAACATTTTCACAACTAATAAAATTATAGAAAATTTTAAAATTAAAACTAAAATAGCAAATAGGTACCTTTATGTTTTTCTTTTTTTTTTTGTTTTTTATATATTCTAAGGTAAATATTAAATTATAAATTTAAATTTTTTAAGTTAAAATTCATATACTGTATGGTACCTATATATTAATATATAACATTAATTTTTATTTTTCTTTCTAATTCAAAAATTTTCAATTTCGAAAAGAAATAAAAAATTTTGAATAAAAAAATTAAAAAAAGGATAAAAAATGAAACAAAAAGTAAAAAAAATAAAAAAAATATTTTTCGTCCTGAAAATGTTTTTACTTCTTTTTTTTTTTTGTTTTTGTGTTTTTGTGTTGTTTTCTTTCTTTATTACAATATAAAAGCATCTACAAACAATGATTATGTATATATGTATATATATATAAGTATACGTGTACAATGTACATATATATATTATGAACTAAATAAAATCTTGTTTATCAGTTTTCAAAGCAAAAAAAAAAAAAGGAAAAACAAAAAAGGATATGTCAAAATATATAATATAAGGAATACACTTATGTAAATATTTATATATATGTATATATCAGTAAATATATAGTTAAATTGGAAATATTGTGAAAAATAAAATAAAAATTTTTAAATAAAAACAATATAAATTGTAATCCTTTGGAAAATATTATTAATAAATATTATAAAAATTTAATATAAAAAATATAATATAAAAATTTAAAAAAAAAATAAAAACAACCAAATCAAAATTATAAGAATTAAATAAAAAAATACACACACCTGAAGGAAATTAAATTTGTTTTTTTTTTTTATTCCTATAAAATTCTTTTTACTTTAAAATATCTCTATGTATATAAAATATAATTTATTTGTTTTCGAATTGTTAAAATATTTATTGTTTCATTTCGTTTTGAATTTTGTTTGTTTTGTTTTTCTTTTAAGTTTACACTTTTTTTTTAAAACACTTTTTATTAAATTTTAAAATATTTTTTTCTTCTTATTAAAAATACCTTTGTATTATCTTGTTTTTTTTTTTTTGTTTTTGTTTTAATAATCCTTTAAAAAAAAAAATGCTTAATTCAATTTTTTTTTTTTTGTTTTTATTTTTATCATTAATGAATTTTCCTTTTGTAAATTCAATTCAATAATAATTGAATTTTTGTGTTTTTTTTATTTTTTCGATTTTTTTTTTTTTTTTTTTTTTGGAAAATTATTGTTCACATTTAACAATAAACTGAAAATAAACAAATAAAATGAAAAAACAACGAATATAAACTTAATAGTATGAATGCTCAAAGTTAACTAAAAAATTGAAACTGAACTGACTGTGAAACTGACAAGAATTCAAAAAAAAAAAAAAAAAACTCAAAATTTTATTGAACACAAGCAGAACAAAATAAAAATTCTCTATATTTGTTTTTTTTTTTTTTTTAAGTTGCGTTGTAGATATAATACCTATATGAGGTATTCCGTATTAGATAGTATACCATACCAACCATACCAAGTACTAAAGCTGCTATATTGGTAAATAATAATATATACACACATATATATATATATATATATATATAATATATGTATATATTTATTTTATAAATACATTTAGTAGTATTTTGTGGATGCTAAAACGGCTAAAACTCAGTTCATTGTTAAAAAATTGAAAAAAAAATGGAAAAAAAAAAATAAAAAAATAAAAATAAAAAAAATAAAAAATAATAAATATTTCAGTAAACGGAAAGAGTAAAGCTTTTTTATAATTACAATAAAAAAAATGAAAAATAAAAAATAAAAAATGGAATAATGGAAAAAAGTACAAAATGTAATAAGTTATTAAATGAATGAAATGAATGAAAAGAAATGAATAGAATTGTTTGCCTTTTTTTTTTTTTTTTTTTTGTTAACGATGGTTTCAATTCGAAATTAAAATCAAATTAAAATATTTAGATTTGCAAAACACATATCAGTAATACCTTTATGTATTTTTAAAATTAAAAATAAAATTTATGTATTATTCAAAAAAAATCAAAATAAATTTATTAATTATCAATTTCCGGTCATTGTGTACCTATAGAAAATGAAATAATTTCGAAAATAAAAAAATTAACTATCGAAATTAACAAAATACATAATATCTTCTTATATATACATAAAATTTAAAATACATAAACATTGATCGTATCATTTTTTATCAAATTTTAATTTGCATATAGGTAGATATAGTTAGTTTAAAAAAAAAAAAAAAAGGTTCTATGAAAACTCTAGGAATTACATATATTTCTGATATATTTTTCGTTTAAAGTTGGCTCTTGTTTTTCACATTTGTTTAAATTCAATTGCTTATGCTAGTTTCCTAATTTTTTTTTTAATGCATTTCTCTGTCACATAAATGTGGATAGGAAATTACACAGCCTTTCCTGTTCAGGCGTGGCTGTAAATGTCGTAAGGGGGACCAACTCTTACGACGTGTGTGGAATTCGAACCCACACACCCTCGGTGTTTACAGAGTATTTTATACGTTCTTACCCACTAGGCCATCGAGGCTCCTTTCCTAATTTATTGTGTTTTATTTAAAAATTTTTTTATTTAACGTTTTAACATCATCATTTCGGCCAATTAAATTCTTATACAAATTTCTCTGTTCTCTGTTCTGCTTTGCTTTTAAAATTAAATTATCGTATCCTATTCCAAACTGTTAAGCGAATTTATATTATAGAGTCCATTTTATTAATTTCAGACTATAACAACTAAACTAAAGTGATTTAAGTTTGTACAATTAGATTATGTTTTTGTTTTAGAGGAATACCTCTGCTTTTTAGTTTGCTTCTTCTGTAATCTGGAAATTACATAGCATTTTCTTTCTAGAACTGTGTGTCTAATTATTTTTATGTGACTGACTGACTGTTTAGATTTCTATTACATATACATAACATATAAATTTTTCATAATAGATTGAAATTGGAATGTTATAGATAGATGATCTTTAATTAACTCACAAAAGAGAGATACAATTATAGGTATAACCCATAGGTATATTAACTAATAGATGGGAAGTTAGATATAGTCGTTTCTTTTCTTCTTATGTGTTTTCCTATCTTAAGGTATTCAGTCAAAAAAATACATATTCATTTTATAATATGTACAAATTTCGTTCACTCAGCTGTTTATATTTATTAAAATAATGTAAAGCATAAAGCATTTTTCATAACCATTTTCATTCAGAGATTTTAAGCTTTTATATTACTTAATAATTGATATATTTTGTTTTTAAAATTAAAATTTAATTTAATTAAGGTTATTCAAAATTTTAACTACTTCTAAAGTAACAAAATAAATGATAAAATCCTTAAAAAAATTAGAAATGAATTTATTTCATCTTTTAGGAACCTATTTCTGAGGCAACTAAAGCAATACATACGCACGGTTCACTCAGCTGTTTCTCAAAATTGGCTGAAAATATTTTCTTCATTGCCTATCTATTAGTAATATATCTATGGTATAACCCTAATTGGATTTAAATTAAATTTATGGAAACGCATAGTATTTTGATATTAGGAAAAAAAATTTCTAAAATATGTAAATAAATAAATAAAATTTACAAGTTTTAAAATTAATTCATTATTTTATTTTTGTGTTTAAAAAGTTTTGTAAGCTTTAAGTTAACTTTAAAATATTCATTTGATTTTTAATTATATAATAATTATTTAAAATTAAAAATTAGTGTGAAATTATCATTATTTTCTTCTTTTTTTTTTTTTTTGTAACAATCACGTATTATGTGTCTCCTGTTTTTATAAATGAAAATTTTAAAAGTTACCTTAAAATTTCAACTTTTAACTAAATTTTCAAGTACAATTTTTGAAAAAACGCTATAAAATGTTTTTAAATTCGATGCTAAAGCGTAAAAAAATATTTGAAAATTGTCACGTTCATTACTTTTAAATATTTTTATCGTTTTTTTTTTTTTTTTTGTTTTGAAAATATATAATTAATTAATTACTATATCTTTTTAAATTCATTCATTCTATATAGGTACATATGTTATGTATAGATAGTTAAATAAATTTCAAATCCATTTACGCCACTTTGAATAGTTGGATAAATTGGAATAAATAATAACACTCTTTATATTTTTAATATAAAATTAATTCATTTAAATACTAACTATCTACAAATTTAATTTTTAGGGGCAAAAAAAATTTTTTTTATAAAGCTGGAATACAAAATTTTCGAAGAAATTGTATTATAAAATTATTTATGATATTTATTTTATAACGTGTACACATCTTAAATTTTTCATAACAAAAAAGGGGGACAGTATTTTTTTTTTTTTTTTGAATATTTCAAAGGAATCTCTTCATTTACAATAATTAATATATATAATAATAACAATACTTAATAAATAAAGTTCAGTGAATTTTTAATGGAAAAAGAAGCTTATATATTATTTAGAGTAGAGACTGCTCGAATTTAGAAATGCGTCGTCTCCAAAATAAATATTTTTCGATAACATTCTCATTCTCTTGTTTTTCTTTTATAGTTTTTCTTTTTTTTTTTGTTTCTTTTTACAAATCATAGATATTTTCTCGTAAGTATTTTTTTATATAATTTATATATATTGTATGTAATTCAAAAAAAAAAAAAGCTTTAATTTTTCATTTTCAATATAATTTTATAAATATACGTATAACAATGTATGTATGATGTATCTATAGATACAGGAATAATGGAAAAAAGAAATATCGGAAAGCTTTTATAGTTGATTGTAATTACAACTAAATGACATTTTTTTTTTAAATATATAAAGGTAATAGAGTAAAGATTAGAGGTAGAGAGAAGGTACATGAAATGAAAACTATTATATAGGTATTAAAATTGCATTAAACTAAAAACACAAGACATTATAATTAAACAAATTAATAAATTAATCAGTCAAACCTATTATACGTACAAACCTAATTAAAGTACATGATATAACAATAAATTTTTTTTTTTAAAAAAAAAAAACAAATTTTATTTAGAACAAAAAAAAAACAACTTAATTATTATTTTTAAATTTTTAAAGAAAAATAGTAAAATTTTTATTGTTCTGGAAGTCTATCGACTGTCACTATATTGATTCAAAACAAATTTTACAGAAAAAAAAAAAAAAAAAAACAAACAATAAAATAAAAAGTTATATTGTATAGCATAACAACGATTAAACGGAAATGAACTTGGATTCTAACAGGTGGATTGTAAACAATATAAAATTTAATATGTATATTTATTCTAGATGAAAAATAAAAAGCTTTTCTTTTTAGTTTTTTTTTTTTTTTTTTTTTACTAAAAATAATATTTATATACGTATTAAAAAATAATATTATTTAATGATATGAGAAAATTATAATTTTTTTTTTTTTTTTCCTTTTCATTTTATTTGATTTGAAAATAAAACAAAATGCTTTTTTTCTTTTAATTTTTTTTTTAATTTAAATAAATTATTTCGTTTCCGTTAATTGAAATTTACGATTCCTGTAACAATAATTCTTTTTTAATTCAAAACAAACTAACTTATTTTTTCGTTTTTCTGTTTTTTTTTTTTTTTTCAATTTTCTCTTATTAAAATAATTTTTTGGTAATTTAATTAATATTTTTTTTTTTTAATTTTAGAATAAAACAAATAACGTCATTTTTACTCAAATTACTGTTCTTTTTTTTTTTTTTTTAAATTGAATAACATTTTTAACTATGAAAACAAAATTATTTTTAATTCTTAAAAAATATAAAATTAAATCCCATCCTAGGTATAGGAGAATTGATATCGCAATGATAACATAAATTCGGATCGGCATCAGATCAAATTAGTAATTGATTTATCTGATAAATATTTGAGATTAAAGATTAGAAAGATTCATTAGATAGAGTACGACATTGGTAAGAATTTGGCATATTGTATAGCAGATATACAGCTGATAACAAATTTTACATCACCATTTACATCATCATTTCTTTTAAAGAAAACCTTACCGACAAACATTTAAAAAAAAAAGTATAAAAATACAAATTTACATTTTTAACTAAATCTAATAATTGATCAATTTTAAAGATGAATTTAAACTTAAACAAAAAATATTATATAAAAAAAGTAGTAAAAACAAAATATTTGTCATCATATAGCTAATTTAACCTTCAAAATATTAAAAGTATTGCTTATCATTAAATGAAATTAGTTTTTTTTTTTTTACTACGCAATGGTAAAATATATTTTATTTTGGATAATTTTAGGTAATGTTATTTAAAATAAAATTTCATTTCTTTTTAAAATACAAAAATAAATTATAGTTAATATTAAAATTTTAATATTTTTGAAAATAAAGTTATAAGTATTTAATTAGAATATCTTAATATAAAAAAAAAAAAAAAACTTTTACTTAAATGCTTATATTTATAAAGAGTTGATCAATGCTCGCTTATATTTATAAAGAATTAGTAAATATAAAGTTAATTAACAATAGATATTTAGATGGGGCTTCGGTAGCCTAGTGGGTAAGAACGTATAAAATACGCTGTAAACACGCAGGCAGTGTGGGTTCGAATCTCACACACATCGTAAGCGTTATTTCTCCTTACAACATTTACAGCTACGCCTAAACAGAAAAGGCTGTGTAATTTCCTGTCCACATTTATGGCAGAGGTAGATTAAAAAAAATATATATATATATATTTAGATACTTACTTGATTAAGTGATTAAAAATAGAATATTACCAATTTACCAATATTTATTTATGTATACAATGTATTTTAATTCCAGTTTTAATTATTTCATTACTTTTAACATATAGCTAACAATAATTTATCTAAATTATTGCTTTTAATCATTTCATTACAATGATATAATCAATGTGATTCATATATAATTGATATAATGATTGTTCTTAATTAATTTTTTTTTATCACAATCACTTTTTTAAATTAATTGCAAATTTGTAATAGCAAACATTAAAATATACTTAATACAATATGTAATTATAAAAATCACAATAAATTCATTATATTTTCCATTCATTAATTCATTATATTTTTCTCTCATACCTTAACTCTTAAGTCATAATGGCTTTCTTTTACCGTTATTTTTATATTAGGTGATAATTAAATATGTATGGAGATTATTTTAAGAAAATATATTAAATTACACTTTTTTAAATTGTGATAAATATAAACAAAAATATTTTATCTAAATTGATATAGAAATAAAATTAAAAATTTTTTTTTTAATTACAAGAGTATAATTAAATTTTTAAAAGTAGATTGTCTTAAAAAAGGTATTAAAATTTAAAACGTTAACTTTAATTTGTATAAATTACAAGAGTTTCCGTTTCCATTAATTTATAAGTGTTTCCGTATTGAGATATTGAATTATCGAAAAGTGATATAATTGAAAAATGAAATAGTAGGAATCAGTAGGAAAAATTATCTTCATACAATATCTGAAATATTTTTAAATTATTTTTTGAAATGAAAAACAAATTAATTACATAATATTTCAAATTTCCAAACATGAAAATGGTTTCAATAATTCGTTTACATTTCAGGAATATAAAACATTTTAATTTTGTAAATTAAATTTAATAATAATTAATATTTCTTTATTTTTCAACATTATTAAAAAATTATAATTTCATAATTATATTTCATATAAAAGAGTTCAAGACATGGCAGCTCTCTAATTTTTGACATTTTTATATTTCTGTTTGACAACAATTGACATTTCAAAATTGACAACTTTCATTCAGCTAATAATAATTATTTAGTCAGCGCATCGATAAAAGAGGAAAAAAGAAAGAAAATTTGTATTATTTTTTTAAAAAAATTTTTTTTTTTAATTTTTTAACCAGTTTTTATCCGGCTTTCAAAAGAATAGCGTTGTTTAAATCAAATAAAAATAAATTTTATAAAAATATTGTTAAATAAAAAGAAAAAAAGAAAATTAGTGTTTTAAAAAAAAATACAAATACAGTTTTACTAAATAATAAAATATAAAATTTTTCATAAATGTTTCTAATATTAAATAATAATTGAAATATTGCCAAAAGTTTTTAAAAATAAATAGCTAGTAGTTGTGATTTTATTAAAATTAATATTTAATAATATTTAATTACCCTACTCAGAAAAAAATATATGTAAATTTTATATTTGTAAATACTTATACATACAAATATACCCTAAATCTTAACTTTAAAAATATATACATATTTATATTTAAAATTCTTTCAATAGCCATCGACTTTTAATAATTACATGAAACAATAAAAATAAAGAAATACACAAAAAAAAAAACAATCTTTTGGATTTTCAAGTATTTAAAACAACTGCCAGGATTTTGTCTTGAAAACAGCTAGAAAAACCAGAGTGTAGTGTGAGATGTCGTCAGATACAAAAAGTGTAAGGAAGGAAAAACTTGATGTATTATTTTTTTTTAAATTTTTTGTTTTTGTTTTCTATATATTTTATTTTCACATTTTGCAGAGAATTGATTCATAAGTTTTTAGTTGCTTTCCTTTTAAATGGGGGGATATTTTTATTGGAATTAATATACAATATTTCAAAAGAATTCCTTTGTAGGCGTTGTCTGGTTTTTAATACAACAGAAAGAAAAATGATATACCAAGTGCACATAATATTTAAAAAAAATTTTTCTTTCTTATAAGAAAATATTAAATTTTTCATATTTTCCTTTTTTAGTTTTTTAATCCAATTTATCAGAATATACATTTTCAAGGGCGTTGTCGTTTATTGAAAGTGGGGGAAAAGGATGTTTTTAATATAAAATACTTGTAACTTTATAACTAACTATGCATACTTGTAAAAAACAAAATCTATTTTAGTACCTTTAATAGGATTATATAACTTTAGCGGTCATTTAATACATTTAAGAAAATATATATACACTAATGCGGTGCGGTGTTATTATTCTGTGCTGCTTGACTTATTTTGCAGGATTATTTTTCCATTTTATATAAAAAAAAAAACATTCTAAACATTCATAAAAAAATTTTGTACAAGCTAATTACAAATTGTTTTCATGGAGTTAAATGCTGCAATTGTTTTTGTTTTTTTTTTACACTTTTTTTTTTTTATTTAGAGTTAAGAGTATGAATCATTTATTGATATTCAGAAAATTTCTGTAACAATTTAAAAGCATATTTTTTCTTTGTTAAATAATATTGCAGGGGAAAAAAGAAAAAAAATACATTAACTATTATTTATAAAAAAAAAAAAAAATATAAATAAAACGGTATAAATTCTTTTTTTTATATGTTTTACGTTTATTTAAAAATAAAATTGTTTATACAATTTTAGAATTTTTTTTTCTAAATAATACAGAATACAATAACATTTCTTTATACTTATGTTTATTAATATTATGTTGTAAGTATATGTGCATGCTTGAATACATCTGTTCTTGATTTATCGACTTGGTTTATTCTTATTTAAGTCTTTTTTTTTTTCTTTCTTCTGTTTTTCATTAAGATTTTAAATGAATTTATCACATACGTATATAAATATATATATATATATATACCTATGGTTTAAAAGTAAAGAACGAAACTATGTATATACATATTAATAAAATAAAAAATAAGAAAAATAATGAATTTGGAATTGGAAATATGAAATATTTTGTTTTATATTTTATTTTTTAGTTTTTTTATCACTAGATTTTAAAAACATATTTTAAGATTGAAATTATATACTCGTATGTCGCTTAAGTGTAAATTAAAAATTCTGATAAAAAAAAAAAACTAAAGCTATAACGTGAAAGAATAATTATCAGAGTATACTTATTTATTGAAATGAACATGGAAAAACAATTAGAAAACAAATCTTTAAATTAAAATTGAGTTTTGAAATTTGGAAAAACAAAAACGATTAAAAAAAAAATTTATATTTACATATTTATAAAGTTTTTATTCTTAGCTTTTAAAGATTTTATTTTTAATAAGTTTCATAATATTTTATCATACACTTACAGCATAGAGTTTTAAACTCTTATCTTAGTATGTCTGATTGTTTCTAGTAACAGTTTTTAGTTTTTTGTTATTTTTTAGAAGTTAGTTTATTGTAATATTTAAATAAGTATAATTAAATGTACTCAATTATTAAGTTAAATTGATTATTGATTATGTGTTAGAAAGTTTGTTAAAAACTTATATCGTTCATACATATTTAACTTTAAAACTATGTACTTTTTTTTTAAATGAACATTATTAACTAGAGATTAAATTCTGGTTTCGATAGGAATACGGGACGTATAACTGAAGGTGATGTAAATTGTTATTCATGTTGATAGTTTTTAAAAAACTTTTGTTTTTTGTTTTTTAAGACAAATGAAGTTAATATTAAACTTTTCAAAAATTTTTTACAAATTAGTCATTGCTCTTACTGGAAAATGCTTAAAAAACAGAAATTAATAATGAAAGTTTATAAATAATATCGTAAAGAAAGTCGTTGGTGAATTATTTTTCTAGTTGAATAACTGATTTTGTGATTTTGATAATGAATAGTTAATACTTAGTTATCTTCCAAACAATAATTTTGTATTGTATTTTGTATACCTATATATACATATATATACTTTTAAGTATCCTATGGAATAATGAAATTAATTTCAGGAAATTAAATTTATTCGAAATTTTTTATAATAAGTGAGTAAAATAAAAATACATATATGTATGTAAGTTACAAATGATCATGGTTAAAAACTACGGGAAAAAAAAAATACACTTAATCATAATTATTTATAAGTGTATTTTATATTGAATAGTTTTACTTATAATTTTTAAAATTATACTCACGTTTGTATGGAATTTGGTTGAGTTAGCGGATTTTTCGTTTTTTTTTTTTATGTTTTATTTTAACAATTGTTTTTTCAATTATATCTTTTACACTTTCTTTATAGAGATTTATAATTTGTTAATAAAATGAAAAATAAATATAAATTTATTTAGTTTTCTGAATTTTTATTTTTTTTTTTTTTTTGTTATAGATTTCTCATAAAAAGTTTAATTTATATTATGACAGTACCTATTATTAAGTAGTTGGATACATGAAAAATCATATTTTTTTTTTTTTGTTGAGCAAAAATGCATTTAAAAAGATTTTCTTTATATTAAGAAGATTAGATTTTCTTTAAGATTTTTTTTTTACAATAAAATATTTTTAATTATAAGCAAAAAAGTACTAAGTGGAGGTATTAAATTTAAAAATTTTTCACTTTTATTTTATAATTAAGTATTGAACTTGTCATTTGCCTTTAAACTGTTAAACAAAGTAAAAAGTAATATATGAACATACATATATATACTTATATTATATTATGTAAATATACACATTTCAGAAAATTTAAACACCCCCAAAATATTGAAATATAAGTACATACATAATATGTACTTATTTAAAAACAAAAAACGAAAAAAAATATTTTTAAACCCTCTTCTATACATATTTAAATCAATTCAATAGCATTTTTGTGGCTTAATTTGTATACAGTATTCATTATTAATAGGAAATACAATCCACCTAATTCGTGATGGTGTCCGAATGTGGTTTTTTTTTTATATGCACATACTTGTAGTTCTTAGTCATATATAAGTACATATGTACATAGTTATATTGGTATATTTATATGTACGTACAATATTATTGCAACAATTTTATTGTTTCTTTTACGTTTTACTTTTTTTTTTTTTTTAGAATAAAAATGAAATAAAAAGTAAAAATAAAATTTAAATTTATTTTGACGACATTTTATAATCTATTATAAAAATTTTTTAGTATCAATATTTATTTTGATCAATTTATGATGATTTAAATTTATGTTGAACTTTAATTAAGAAGATCCTAAAGAATATTTAAAGAAATTTCGTTTTGTTTATGTTTAGATAAGAATTTTAAATTAATTTTAATTACTTAGTTATTGTTTATCTATCTTAATTTAGTGCAATCGTTAACATATGCCTCTATTCGGTTCTCGACATAAAGACTCTTAATAATACTTTTATTGGTTTTTTTTTTTTTTAACTTTCAAATTATTCTTGTCTATTTACTGAAATTCTTTTTAACGTTTTTAGGTTTCTTGAGAATAATCGATTGTCTAAGTAGTTAAATGCATTTTTAGCATCTTAAGACCTTTTGATAGTTTAAATTATCTAAAATTCTATTATTTTTTTCTTATTTTCAATTCGGTATTATTGATGAATTCAATAAGTAAAGAAATTTTATTTATTAATTTTACGAATTTAAAGGCAGCTTTGCTCATCTTATAAAATATCATGTTGCATCAAGTTAGTATACACAGCTATCATATACGTTTACTATTAGTTACTACTTAATAGAATTTTGTCTATATTTTTATAAAATATTTAAATACTTAGATTGATTTCTATCGCTACTTTTTAAATTACAATGCTCTTTTTGCAACACACCTACTAAACTGGCGGTAGATGGTTCCATTACCTTATAACTTATTTGTCCAATAAATATATATTATAAGTAAATAAAAAAGCACTTTTCTTTTTCTGCATCAACTATCAGAATACCAGATACTATAAAATTTAATACATAGGTATACTTAACTTATTTTGATTTTTTCGTAAGCGTCGAAATTCTTTTCTGTTATAGGTATAGTCTTTTTATCTTCTGTTTTTTTTTTTTTTTATATTTATCGCGACATACACATACAAGTTTTATAATCAATGTAGCAAGATGATTTAGTTTAGAGATAAAATTCATCATTATAAACTTAGATTCATAGTTACACTAATAATTAGACTCATAGTTTTTAAACAATGAATTGTACAGTGACAAAAACAGAAATGTTATACCTGCAATACCTGCAATATTGCAATATTTTATTGCAATATTGCAGGTATTGGTTGTAAATGGTGAGATGATCTTTAAAGTTTTGCACAAATAACAAAACTAAAACTATTTACATTAAATTTCAATCATTGTAGAAAGATTCAAATTAAATATTAAGAAGACAATAAAAAAAAGCTTCACAAATTCTTATAAGTATCTTCTATTGAGTTATGTATAATAATAATTTTAGATTAAGCCAAACGTTTTTTTTTTTTTCAATTGAATTTTATTACAATTATAACATGCATAAGTAATTAATTGAATTAAATATTTCAATTAAAATATGATTAAATACTTACTTTAACTGATTCGTGAAAACTTTTTTTTTTTTTTAAATTTTTTGCTTATTTTAAATTGCGTAGAATAAAAAATTTTTTAAAAATAAAAAAAAAAAAAATAGAATTATCATGTATCATCAGTAATTTGATTAAGTATATTTAGTTAATCAAAAATTAAGGTCAAAATAATCATATTAATTACAATTTTAAATATTTCTGTTGGACTTGAACACGTTTTTCAGCTCTTCTAATTTAATGGTTGAACACATCAACAGGTCTTATAAATTTTTGTTTTATTAAAAGTTAAATTTTTAAAATTTACTCATCTAATTTACGTTTGTTAAGTACCTATAGGATTATTTTTAGATAAATAGTAAATTTAGAGTCCTGTCCAATAATAAATGCTATTGTTTAATTTAACACTCTTAGATTTGGAACCACGATGAATTACAATATCATAGGTTAATTTTAAAAATTTAACTGTTATATGTAATTATACTACGTAATTATATATTAAATTTTCAATTCTTGTATAACAGTTATTATTTTTTTAACTGCTTAATCTTATATTAAACTTATAGGTTTCTTTTCAAATCATGGTCCATAGAACCATTTTATAAAAATAATCTGAAAAATCTTTTATAAATATTATTGGTATTTGGTTTAAGTATTATGTCTTTCTTATTATTGCATTCCATTTTCAAATCAAATTTGTTTCAACGTTTTAAATATAAGCGATTTAATAAGCTTTTTTTTTTTTACTTAACAAGTTCCACCTATGAATTTGAATAATTTAACATTAATTTAATACTATATAAGTAGGTATATATACTTATATTATATAGTTACATATTTTATTTAAAAAAAAAAAAGAAGAAAAATAAAAATAAATTCTGTGTTTTGTAGGATTTTTATCTTAAAAAACTCATTTTATCTTTTTATTTATAAATATCTTAAAAACAATATCATTTCTGTTACATTTGTCATAAAATAAACACATATTATTTCTCATTTATAAACTATTTAATTTAAAGCCACGATCTGTACATTACATAAAGAATTTTTCTTTTTTTTTAAATCGATTCATCGTAATTTAAATACTAATATAAATTTAGAATGTACACCACTTGACTTTCTCGAATATAAGTACATATATATTCAAAATTTAATTTGATATTTATAAACTTTTGATAGTTAAATCTATAAAATAAATGAAAAAGAACATGGTAAAATAAAAATAGAATTAAGAAATTATTTATTATTAAAGTTATGTTTAAGATTAATAAAATACCAATAGGAGAAAAGTAAATTTCAGCTTGTATGGTTAAATATTAATTGATTCTTTTACAAAAATATTTAAAATGTGCTTAAAAGTTTTGAAAGACCATCAAAAAACATTGTAGGGCAGCATAGAAAGATACGAAACAATTAAACAAAAACACATAACAAAATGAAAACAGACAAACCAATATATGCACGTACGAAAGCAGTCTATACTCTATAGTATTAAAGCAAAGCTTAAACAAAAAAATATCTAATGTTTCAAGTTATTTTTGGTTATAAAATAGGAACAATTAGTAAAAGTTAGTCAATTTTTTTTCGATTTTTACGCTTTTGACATTTTGAAAAAACCAAAAATTGGAAAAATTTAAAAAAAAAAATAAAAAATATTGTTTTGACGTTCCATTTAATTTAATTTTTTTGCTTATAAGATTGTTGTTTCTAAATACATACTGACATATGTATGTATATCCATTTTTAATTTTTAAAAATAGAACCACCTTTTCTTTAAAAGACCTGTTTTAGTAAAAACAATTTCTCTTTGTTGACAATTTTAAATTGCTGTCAAAAGTGTTCATTCATTACGTTTTAAAAGTATCAAAAGCGCAAAATGCGAAAAAATCATAGAAAAAAAAACAAAACTGTCAAAGCGAAGCATGCATAGATTAAAATATGTATATTTAGTTTTCACTTATTATCATTTTTTTCTTAATTTATTTTATTTATTATAAGATCAATAATCTAATAATCTTAACAAAAATACATAAAACACTTTAACAATAAAGCTTGTACCAGCTTGAAACTTTTACTTTCAACTGAACTCATCTTTTATATAATATCTTCTTTTATATACATATTTCTTATAATGATTAAGTACATAGGTTATCATATGATCTTGATACCGTAAGCATCATTACATTCTTTTATTTAGGTAGTGCCATATATATAAAAATAAAAGCCTACATACTCGTTTTGACCTATATTATATAAACCTTAAGAATTTTACCTTAAAAAGTTTAAGAGAATTTGATTAATTTAGATTAATTTGAATTACTGCCAAAAGAAACATTCAGAAATATAAATGCTCAAGAGGATGAACTCTCTTATTTTGCTAATTTTATTTCAAATATAAAATTCTAAAATAAGTTGAGAAACTTTTTTAAACTTAATGTCAAAGTATTTTATAGTTATTTTATTTTGATATCTTATTTTTATAAATAAGTAATCTAAAACTTCAAATTTTTAATGCAAACTTTGGCTATTTATTTATAGCAAGTGACACGTTTTTAATTATATTACAAACCACATTAAGGAACATAAATATATTCAATTATATTGTTAATTTTTAATTTACCAATTAACAGTTCTCAAAAAAATGTTGGAACTGAAAAAAAAATTCGTGTTCGTCTGTAAAAAACGCTGCGTCTAAATGTTCCTGCACCTAAATTCTCAACGGTTCCTTAAATTCTCACAATTTTTTCCCTAATCAATCACACAACATAATAAAAAAAAAATACAAAAAAAAAATTAATATCAATCACAATTTATTGTTATAATAGGTATATGTATATTATTTTGTGTGTATGTATGGATATATCATTGAATGTGTATGATGGACGTATGTAAATACAAAATTAAAGAAAAACGAGGAAGAATACAGTTGCCTTTGTCAACTCTTAGATACCCGTACGAACCGTTAGTATGTTCACAGCCTGTCACTCTGCTCACAATATTATTTTTTTAATATTTTAGTATTTTAAAATAATTTGGGTGAATTTTATAATTTCTAGAACTATGGGTTGTACATATATTCAAACTATATGTTTATATGTACATTCTTCTAAAGCAGATTCTAACCTTTCATATAACGATTATCAATCCAAAACTTTTTCAAATATTCTATAGTACCATTTAATACTAAGCGGTAAATGTATATTAAATTTACTTAGTACAAAATAGTAAATATAATTTTAAATATTATATTATATTATATTTAAATATTCCATTGACAGAATAATTTCTTATAAGTACAATAAAATACATATATGTATGTAAATACGGCGCTATATAATATACATCTATACTCTTATCATTCATTCACTAGTGACATATACGATATGTAAATAAACATGATATTATATAAGTATGTATATATATCAATATCATATAAATAAAAATTCTTCAAGCAACCGTTATGCTGTATATTTATTTACATTTTTTTATACTACGCATTTTATCCTCAACAATTTCAAATTATCGAGTAAAACAAAATGGAAAAAATTCGTTTTAAAGAAATTTGTTAGAAAATTTGAAAAAATCAAGTAACACTTTCGTCAATTATAAAGTAACCCTACATTATTAAAAAAAGTTGTTAACAGAAATAAGAATATAATGTTGAAGCTTTAATTTTTATGTATTACTTTAAAAAAATTTTAACAGGTGTTCAAGTTACAGGTGTTTAAAAATAGGAAATTTTCAGTTTTTGACCCCTTACAGCTCCTAAACGGGGGGTGATACAAAAAAAATTTCTGAAATGACTCATACTTATTTTTAAAGATCTAACTTCTGTCAAAATTGCAAGTTTCCAACTTAAACCGTTTAGAAGATAGAAGGGTTGAAGGATTTTGCAAAATTTGAGTTTCACATAACGGTAAATTAAGACACCGTATGCCACAAATATATATTTATTGTATATATACTTTTAAAGCTAATAAAAGTAGTAATCGTTTGGCGTTTTCAAACTGAAGATATACCTTATACAACTTGTGATATAACAATTTAAATATCGAGCTTTTTTGAACCTTTGGGGAGCTGTAGCTCCGTAACGGGTGGGGCTACAAAAAAAAGTTATTAAAAATAAAATTAATATTTTTGTGAGATCTATCAGTGGTTAAAATTTCATAGCTCTATTGCAAAAAAAATGTCGGGATCTAAAAGTTAGGTGTTCGAGAGCTACCCTAAGGCTTGGTCCAAACTCAACCAAAAAAAATAGGGAACCTACAAATTACTCCCAGAATATTTTGTGTAAATTTCAAGATTCTAGCTTTCTTAGTTTTTGAGTTAGCGTGCTGACGGACGGACGGACGGACATGGCTCAAAAGTCTTAGAATTTTTTTCTGATCCGATCCATACCTTTGAAGGTATATCTAGCTCGCTTATTTCGAGGTGTTACAAACGGAGGAGTAATTTTATTATACCCGATCCTATCGTACGGGTATAATAAATGTGCCAAAGTACAGAGTTTTTTTCCTCTGTACTTTGGAACATTTGTTTTTTGAGTCAATTCAATACCAATTATGGTCGAGCGCGCATTGGTTAGCTTTGTAACGTGTTTTAAGATACTTGAAAGAAACTAAAAATCTTCAAAATTTTTAAAATCCCAAGAAGATTTTATTAACGCCGATCGGGAGTTAAATAAATACGACTTTTAACAAACTAAGGAGGAGTGTTCAAAATAACTTGTAACACTTTTTGTTTTTTTTTTTGTATAGATCTCTATTTGTATAGATATAGAATTTATATAGCATTTCTGTATAGAGTTTCTCTATTTGTATTAAATTTTATAAAACATCATTACCTAGGTTAGATTATATTAGACTAAGGTGGCTGCCGAAAAGGCACACTTTGACCGTGTTTGGTCCATTGTGATACCACATAGAAACTTTTCTATCCCACTCGTTAAAACTGAATTTGAGCGTTTTACAAAGCGAAGAAATGCTCTTCACATTTTTACCTGCTAGATCGCTAAGGTTGTTGCAAAGATATTGCTCCAAATGGGTGTTCCTTTTAGCCGACAAGGCTGGACATGTATAAAGGAGATGAAGAGTCGTTTCCTCCTCTTCTTCATCTTTGTATGCTCTACAATAGTTGTTAGCAAATAATCCAAGTCTTTTGGTATGATTCCCTATTAGACAGTGGCCGGTGATTATATCCATTGTCATTCCAATATCTGCCCTTTTAAGAGAAAACAGATGATCATTACCTAAGTATTTTTACTTTTAATTAGAATAAAGATTTTATAAGGATGACAGTTATATTCATGTTCTTCTAAAAATGCGAAATCTAAAGATTAAAATATAGTCTTAATTTGGCAGTCAACATTTTTTATTGTTTATATTTTAAAATATTTATCAAAGACTTGAAATTTATTAAAATTTAATATTGTGAAGATTTTTTAAAACAATTATCATGTAATCGATATTTTTTATGTTTACAATACTTTTCCTATTCTGAAGTACATAATAGGAAAAAGTAAAATTTAAAATATTTTTAAAACCAATATAAGCGTATACCATAAAATTTAGCATGTAAATTAAAAATATAATTCGGGTGTGACTTTTAAATATTTTAAACCTTAAAAATACATTTTGTCAGCGCATTTTTTGTTTTTACTTGCATTAAAGTGTTTTTTGTTTTCGTTTTGTTTATTTTTTTTTTCATTTTTGAACTGATTTTAAAAAAATATTTTACTTTTTCTTTATTTTATTAATATTTTTTGTTTTTGTTTTTCAAATAAAATTTTGAAAACGGTTTAATAACGAAAGGTTTTGAAATGTTTTTTTCGTTATTTTTTAAGTTTAGAAATTATTTTCATATATCAATTTTGGATTAAATAATTGAAATAAAAAATAAAAAAAAATAGAAAAACTTAAAACCGAATTTACTTATACTAAAGTTAATTAAAATAAAAAATACAATGATAAAAAATAGAATAAGAATTATTGTGGGGGTCATAGACATATGCTATATATATATAGTCAACTTATACGATACCTAACTATTATACCATATGTGAACGTACTCGGTACTAATGAACCAATAAACGTGTCGATTATGTTCTGTGAATTTTTAATTCAATACAATAAATTTCTTTTTTTCTTTTTTTTTCCGCTGTCATTTAAGTTTTTTTTTTTTTTTTTTTTTTTAAAAGTACTGACTGGATGCGTTCTAAAAACAAAAATAACAAACAAAACAGAAAAGAAACGCACAAAAAAAAAAGAATATGTTTTAAACTTTTAATATTTACTTAGTTGCAGTGATAAATTCATTTAGTTTTTGTGTAATATGGGACTGTGTTCAGTGTTGTTAAAGTGTACTTTAGATATTTTATAAGTACATATTATTAACATGTATGCATATTATATTTATGTATATCACTTATACTTTCATATGTGTAAGTATACGTACGTTACGTACCTCTATATATTTAATCAGATAATCATGATTTTGGAGCTGCAACAGTTTTGTAATTCTTTTTTGTTTTCTTTTTTTTTCCCATTCATTGAAAGTACATTGCACCAATGCTAAATATTTGGATAAGTGAATAATTGTGATATTATATAAGTGTTTTATATAAGTTTGTATGTATGTACTTTTGTATGGAGGAAATAAAATCAAACAGATTATGAAGATTACGATTACGAAGAGTAATGACTTAAACTATTAACCCTTTTAATTTATGATACAATTATTTACCCTTCAACTTTTTATTACGTAATTTTTAAGCACACTTTCAAAAATAAATTGGAAAAAATGTGCTTATTAGTTTCACTTTATCTGTTTCGGTACGTTCGTTTGTTTGTTTGACTGTCTGCCAAACCGTCTGTCAGTTTCCAAAACTTCTACACCATTTAAGATAAATCAATGAATTTTTGACTATGCATCTGCTAAAAAAACGTCACTGCTGTAGAAAAACTTTTTTATGAAGCCTCACCGATTACTAAGTGTAGCGTGTCAAAATTGTAAAAATCGGTCTGTTTAATATTTTTTTCGTTAAACGAGAGGAATTTTTTAAAGTTTTTAAGTTCTTATAAAAATATATATAAATAATTGAATGAATTACATGATACATAACATTTTGCAAAATTTTAATTTCACCATATACTTAAGTATCGGAACGCTTTTAGTCAGAAGGTTGAAATTTTGACAGAAGAAAAATCTTTAAGAATAAGTTAAGTGATCTCAGAAAACAATATTTTGTACTTCACTCCGTTTTAGTTTTTTTTTATATTTCTATGTTATAAAAATTGAAAATTCGTAGAAAATAGAAATGAAAGCTTCAATATTTTGTATTTACATATTGTGTTTATAATTTTAATAATTACATATAAATATGTAGGTATATTATTATATATATTATTTCTTTTTCCTAGGGGAGGTTGGTACATCTACAAAAGAACCCAGAATGCTTATACATCCTTAGTAGGTAGTTAGTATGATATTTTTACTCACTAAACCCACTTTCTTCTGTAACCAATATAATGGAATGGCTTACTCAAAATAGTGACTAGGGAGTAAATATGGGGTAGGAAAGAATAGGGAATTGGAAAATTATTTTAGAATTGCAGAATAGGATTATATTGTAACAAAAAAATTTTAACCACTAACCACCAAAAAAATGAATTACTTAATTACAAATATGTATGTCAAAATTAATTAAAAAGAGAAAAATTGATGCCTTCTGTTATATCATGATTCCAGAAGATGATTATGTATTCACACAAAGCGTACATCTTTGTAACAGTCGATTCCTTTAATAAAATTCTAGATTCGGTTATTATAGGCATGTTATTTTTTACTGAGAAATGTTTCCTTTATCTATTTTCTCCAAGGTTTATTTTTTCCTAATATACGGGTCTTCTATACAATAGAATTTGGCATAGTACCCATTATTAACTAAGATATTTATTTTGTTAAATATTTTTATTATTTATTGTGCTATTTTTGTGGGCCATGACCGTAACCGATAATGACTATAAAGGATGACAAATATTAAAATAACACATTACTCGTAAAAAAAAAAAAAAAAAAACTAAATGGTTATGTACTTAATTCCAAAAAAAAAAAAACAAATTTAATTTGCTTTAATTTTTCAGGATATTGTTTTATCAATTTCCAGTTTTAATCTATAATATTGAAGCAGTCTTATTAATAATATATTTTATAATATACAATGTGTCCAATTTTAAAAGGTAACAAAGAAATGAGATGGTAAAAACATATAGAGCGAAAAGAAGTACTAGGAGTCTCACTTCAAATGCTTTCAATACCTTTAAATGATTTTAACTGAAAAGAAGTAATGATCTAATGATCGTCTAAAATTAATCACCTTGTATAAAGAAAAATTTTGATTATTTGTTAAATCCAAATACTCCATTTAAACCTAATCTTAAGTATGTAAGTATTTAGTTTTTTTTTTTTTGATTGCGTACAATTTTATATATATATACGATATAAATCAATATTTTGATTTGAGTGTCAAATGTTTTGTAACATATATTTATGTTTAAATCTAAACAAAATAAATAAATAAATATTATGTATATACTATGAACTTAATTTTTATTATGGTATTAGATTGTTTCCTGCTGAATTTTAATGATAAACATAATATGATTTTTTTTTTTTTTTTATTTTTTTATTGATCTTCACTTTCCAAGTTATCAACTGATAACAATTTTATTAATGTTATAAAAGTAAGTCCTATAATATAAAAAGTAATCTTGTGTTTTTTACATACTGGTATTATACAATTGTACATTGTTTGTATAAGTTTTTTTCTTTAATTTTTTTTTTTGAATTATTTTTATGACAGATAAGTGAAATCATTTTTAAATGTAAACAAATATTGGGAAATTTTATATGTACTATGAGTCAGAACATAATTCTATCAGTTATTGTAATTGGTAATATGTAAAGCATATATTCGACCTAAGATGGAGTATAATTCTCATGGGCTGGTGCTGCTCAAACATCATTAGGTTACCTGGAAAAAATCCAAAATCGCTCCTTACACCTGATTGGCGACCCTACTGTTCAGGGTACCTTTACTCCTCTTAACTCATGTCGAAATATTGGAGCTTTATCTCTCTTTTATAGATATCTTGTAGGTAATGACACTTGTTCTATTGAATTGAAATCAATAACGCCTCCACTTAAACAATTTCAACGCAACACTAGGGGAGCCTCAAGTGCACATTTCTACACCGTAGAAATTCCTGGGTGGTTTAAAACTGGTTATGGAAACTCTTTTATTGTGAGAACCGCTAAAATGTGGAATATGCTTCCATCCAACGTGTTCCCCTCTGATACAAACGGTCCATTATACAATTTGCAACTTTTCAAAACGAACCTATTCAGGTTGGTCTCCAATTTACCCGCCAATTCTCCTTTATATTCATATTTTCCCTGAACTCGTCTGCTTCTTGCTCAAACCTACAATAATTTTGTAAAAAGAAAAATTTTCCTAGAGTTTGGGTAGCGTGTAAAAACAAAAAAAAAAAAAAAAAATTGTTCTGTAATTACTTAATGAGGTATTACTATTTCTTCTCCTCTTGTCCCTTTGCAAATTTGTGAGTATAAGATTTCGTATTTGCCCTAGATTGGCGGTCCAAACCGTCAAACTGACGGTCCCAATCTTTAATTTTGAATTATTTTTGTATTTAATTTTTTAATTTCTTCTGAATGGGATTCCAAGATTTGCGTTCGCCGATTTTTAAGACCCTCAAAAATTCAAACAAAAAATTTAATACTTAGTAACATTTTTCTTCTATACTTAATTCTTATAAAATTCTATTCCGCAATTCTAAAATAATGTTCCACGTCGCTGTTCTTTCCAACCGCATTCTTACTAGCTATCCACTATCATCCCTTTATATTGACTACAGGCGGAAGTCAGTTTAGTGAGTAAAAATTTTACACTGCCTACTAAGGGGAGTATAAGCGATTCTTGGTGTATTTTGAAGATTCAAAATGCTGGAGCTTTCATTTCTGTGACTTTACTTTAAATACAAACTTACACAGATAATCTTAAAGAATTTTCAATTTTTAACTCCTAACATAATATACAAAATATACGAAAAATTTAAACGTAGTGAAGTACAAAATTATTTTCTGAGGATTTAACTTATGCTAATTCTCAAAAATTATTGCTCTTACCAAATTTCAAGTTTCAAAATATTTTTTTAATTTTCATTGAATGGAATTCCAGAAATCTACTATATATAATTGATCCTTTTTAATTAACTTTATTTATTTATTTACTCCAAATGTTATACAATATCTATACGATTTGATTCTTACATAACTATAATACAAAGTTCAGACTTAACCATTTCTTAAATCTACACAGCTGAAATATGTTAATTTTAGTTCTGAAGTTGTATTTACTGTAATATTTTATATGTAAGGAAAGGGCAAAACCTTACTTTTTTTTTTTTTTAGCTATTGTCTTTAGGATTTAATTCATGAATTTTAGTTCTTTTACTTAACGTTAAGACCATTTTATTTCTGTTTTTTTTAATTTAAAAATTTATATATATGTATACTTATGTTATGATGTCCTTATTTCAAATTATTAAATTTCTATTTTATATTTTAGTTTTCAAGTCTTGAAACACCAGGCTATGTTGGTTTTGCAAATCTACCAAATCAAGTTCACAGAAAATCAGTAAAAAAAGGTTTTGAATTTACATTAATGGTTGTTGGTGAATCAGGATTAGGAAAATCAACATTAGTGAATAGTTTATTTTTAACAGATTTATATCCAGAAAGAGTAATACCTGGTGCTGTTGGTAATTAATTTAATTAAAATTTATAATATTTTTTATTATTAATTTTATTTTTAAATGGTATTTTTTTTTTTTTTTTTTTAGAAAAACAAAAACAGACTGTAAAATTAGAAGCATCAACAGTTGAAATTGAAGAACGTGGTGTTAAATTACGTTTAACAGTTGTTGATACACCTGGTTTTGGTGATGCAATAGACAATTCTGATTATTCTGCAATATTAGAATATATTGATGAGCAATATGAAAGGTTCCTAAGAGATGAAAGTGGTTTAAATCGACGTAATATTGTTGATAATCGTATACATTGCTGTTTTTATTTTATATCACCATTTGGGCATGGGTAATTTTATATTTTATTTTAATTCATAATTGAAAAAATTTTAATTACTTAAATTTTTTTTTTTTTCAAATTGTTTTTTTGTAGATTAAAACCATTAGATATTGAATTTATGAAAAGATTACATTCAAAAGTTAATATTGTGCCTGTAATTGCAAAAGCAGATTGTTTAACCAAAAAAGAAATTCTACGTTTAAAAACAAGAATTTTACAAGAAATTGAAGAAAATCATATTAAAATTTATCCATTACCAGATTGTGACAGTGATGAAGATGAAGATTATAAAGAACAAGTAAAACAATTAAAAGAAGCTGTACCATTTGCTGTTTGTGGTGCTAATACATTATTAGAAGTAAAAGGTAAAAAAGTACGAGGTCGTTTATATCCATGGGGTGTAGTTGAAGTTGAAAATCCAGAACATTGTGATTTTATAAAATTAAGAACTATGTTAATGTAAGTTAATATTATTTATATTAATTATTATAATATTTATTAATTATTTAAATATTTTTTTTTTTTATATTTAAGTACACATATGCAAGATTTACAAGAAGTAACACAAGAAGTTCATTATGAAAATTATCGTTCTGAACGTTTGGCAAAAGGTATTAAAAATGGTATTAAAAAAGAAATTACAGATGGTATTGTACCAATTGTTACATCAGATAATAAAGATAGAATATTACAAGAAAAAGAGGCAGAATTGAGAAGAATGCAAGAAATGCTTGCACAAATGCAAGCAAAAATGCAAGCACAAAAATAACTTTAATAATGTTAATTAAAAAACCATCCAAAAATCAATCAATTCAATAAACAAAGCACCACACAGTTTTCATACAAAACAAAATATTGTATTGTATTTTTATTGTAAGACTTTGATTATATTAACATATTAATTAACAGAAAAAAAAAGCAACACATCCTATTCTAATTTGTATTTATAAATATACATATTTATATACATAAATAAATAAAATATATGTAATGTACATGTAGATAACATATAAATAGTTCTTATATAAAATGTATTAAAAATTACAAAAAAAAAAAAATCAATCCTAAAAAAACATGTATTCAAAAATATTTAAAAAAAAAAAAAACAAAAAAAAAGACCTGAATCTTTTACTTAGATATATAAAATTTCTTTATTCAATATATAAATAATACATACTATATAGATAAAATTTTTTTTAAATGTTCCTTGAAAGGAATTGCGAAACTTAAAATTTAATAAATTACATTTTTTTTTTTATATATTTATCTAAAAATTGAATAATAAAAACCTAAATTAAAAATTTATTTAACAAATAACAAAAAAAAAATAAAATTTAAAACAAAAACATAAGAAATCATTTTCTTAAAACGTATTTTTTTGTTATATATATTTAAAAGAGTTAATTTTAAATAAATATATACATACATATATTGAAAATTACAAATAAATATCATTAGATCTTAAGATTGAGAAAAAAAAAAAAAAAAAGAGTTAAGAAAAAAGTTTAATAAATTTTTATTAATATCATATATAAAGAAAAAAAAAAATTTAATTTTTCATAAATTTTAAATTTTTTCAGTTTTGGTTTAATTTAAATCTTTTATGCTATAAATTTCGATCCAGTTTTAAATTTGAAATATTATAAAAGAAATTTTTAATTTAGAATTATTTAAATTTTTTACTTTAATGTACTTATCATGTACATTTTGTACTTTACATGTGCTTATCATATCACTGAATTTGAGATACGATAAAAAGCAATGAAATAAATAAACGAGAATTAAAGTTAAAATTTCAGTTTAATATTAATTAATCGTATTACACAGTTGTAACGATTAATACATAATTTTGCTTTTGTTTTTTTTTTTTATATATACGATCATCTTTTTGTGATTCCGAATTACAAGTCTTAACAAATGATAATTTGATTTAAATTACATGTTTTTTTTTTTTTCTATACAATAGTTTTGAGTATGAAAATCAAATTCATAACCATTTTTTATATAGGACAAAGAAAAAAGAGGAAAATTTTATGTTAATGGTTTTAATTAATTGTTGTTTAAACATCGATTTAATAAAACTGAATGTTTTTGAATTTTGATTCATTGAGGCTTGGGTCCTCCAAAAATCAGCAGAAATTTAAAGAAAAAAATCATCATATTAAAGTGTTTGATTAATTAAATTAAATAAATTTTTTTTTTTATTTTATCTTGTACTCATTTCATTTAATACTGCGTTATGGCAGAAAACATTTTATAAATAAATAATAGTATTTTAAAAGAAAAAAAAAAATAGTTTTTGTTATAAAAAAAAAAAAATTATACGATCAATTTATTTTAATTTGTATATTATTAATTTTGTAATATTATTATTATTAGTATTTTTTTTTTTTTTTTTGGTAATTATAATAAAAAACAAACAAACACTTAAAATTAATATAATTAATAATTTACTTTTGAATCTCAGTAAATTTTTGTATTTTTTTTTTTTTTTTTTTTGTTTATAATAATATAAAATAAATATATTTTAATAATTAGCTTTAGCAGCTGCTTTTATGTGTTATATTCATTTAAATTTAGAATATAATTATTTTAAATAGATAAAAAAAATATATATATATATATTCAAAAGTATATAATATAATTCAAAAAAAATTAATATTTAAATAAAAACAAAAAAAAAAAAAAATAATTATAAGTAACGCTTTTGTACTTTTCTACAACAAAATAAAATTAATTTAAAAAATCAACTCTAATTTATTTTTTTCTCGAACAAAATTTTAAAAGAATATTTTTAAAAAAAAAAAAAAGTAAAGAATTAATAATTTATTTTTTCTATTTGTAAAATTTTTCAATTAATAAAGATTTTTAATTTTAAATTTCAATTTCAATTATAGTTAAAAAAAAAAACAGAAAACAAAAAAAAAATAAAGAGTTGTGAGCATAATCATATTTTTATATTTCGAAAATTATTAAATTTTTTATATTCAATTATTATTATACTCAAGTACTTGAATTTAAAAAAAAAAAAAAAAGAAAAACAAGAAAATTAATTAAATAATTTTGATTGGAAATTTATTTACTTTTTAGCTTATAAAAAATATAATATTTAATTAAAATTTAAATTTCAGTAGTAATTTGTGCAAAAAAAAATAATATTTTTGGAATAAAAACATTTTTTATTATTTTTTTTTTATTTTAAATTTAAAAAAAATTCAAAGAGTTTATTTATTTATTTTCTTTTGTTTGTTTATAGTGGTTTATATTTTTGGTGGCAACAAATTTTTGGCTGAATAATCAACAGCTTTGTTAAAAAGAATGAATTAGTTCAACAATATATATTTTGATGTTAATCCTTTATTGAGTCATTGCACATCTCAGATGCACAAAGCATAACTGGTTAGAATTACTTAAATTACATTTTATTTTAGTAGATTACAGTAGAATAAACCTTTGAAAATTCGAAGTTTTAAAGTACTTTATTTTTGTGCCCAAAAGCATTGCTTTGGCAAATATTTCATAACTTTTACAAATATGTAGTTGTTTTTTCCGAAATCATAATAGTCACCATTTGCTCACATTTATTAATTTTGCTTTTCGTTTAAAGGTGGTCCTATTTTCTTATTTTAAAGCTATAATTTTTACTTTCACATATTAAATTTATTTCGAAATAAATAAACATTTTTTGCATTCAAATTTTTATTTAGTAATGTGTTAATAATTAATTATTTGTAAATACATTCAAAACTTAACGCTTTCTAGTAATTTATTAGTTGATTTTTGTTTACAACTTTTAGTTTTATAATTCACCACAAGGTGTATTAATTAACAACTTTTAGTTATATAATTCATCACAAGAGTGTTAATTTTTTCCTGTGAATATGATATTCACAATAGAAAAAAAAATGTCACTTTGACTCAAGTAAAAAAAAATAAAACAGAAACATATGATTAAATTGACATTACAATTGCTAGTTGTGTGTGAATTGTGAACTGTCACTTATCATAAACCTTTCTCTTTCTTACACTCATGCATGACACAACTGTACTGTATTTGTAAAACAATTTTTTGAGCAACAACTTTTTTTTTATTTTCAATGATAATTTTCAATTTTGACATTTATTTATAATAAATTTGCCATTCGGTGCGGTATTGTTGAATTTATTTTCGCTCTTTTTAATTGGAAATTCTCGCAAATAAGAATTATTTATATAAAAAAAAAAAAAAAAATACCTAAGTATATATTTTTGGCAAAATTATTAAGTTTTATTTTTAATTTGAATTAATATTAAATATATTTGGTTTCGTTTATTAAAAAACAAATATATTTTTTTAAGTTCGAATCAAATAGTGAATTTACGGCATCGGATCCTCCTCAATGTGCTCTTTGAGTGATTAACCTTTTATGACATTGAAATCAAATTATTTGTGGTGCTTATTTCAATGTACAAAAATTTTATTAAATTTTCAATATATTTTTATATAATTTAAGAAAATAAAAGTGTTCATTATAAATACTTGGGGGGAAAAAAAATAATTACACAACTTAAGTATTTTGAAATACAAAAAAAAAAAGAAAAAATGGTTTAAAAAAGCAAAAATAAAAAAACATTGCCCTCGCAAAACTTTTTTTTTTACAAATTATTGCAAAATTTTTTTTAATTAATATTAATTATAAAGAAATGAAATAAAAAATTTATTAAAAAATTGAATAAAGAATAAAAAAAAAAAAAAAACAGTGATCAAATAAATTTAAAAAACTTTAAATTAGTTGTAAAAAAAAGAAAATTTCATATTTTCTTATTAGAAAAAGTTTTTTTATAAGTAAGTTAAATAAACAAATCCAATAAATTACATACTTATCATATTATTTTATTAACTAAAGGATAGTTAATTAAAAAGTATAGGTATGGGTGCCGAAGAGGAAATAGACGACGATGTTTTACCAGATAAGGATGCTGCAAAAGGATTTTATGCAAAATATGAACCTAAAGAAATTCTTGGAAGGTAAGATATTTTTGTTTTATTACCAATTAATATTGCCCTATGCCCAATTAGGCAAATAAAATAAATAATAAATTTTCCTCTTATCTATAAGTGCAGTAATTGACCTTTGCTTTTTAATTTTTTTTCTTTTATTTTATGTACATACATAGTTATATATGGATGTATTTACATATGTTATTATTCACTTAAAAGCAAGAAAATATATTGCTTATGTAATCTTTTGTAGGTGAAAAAAAGTGTGAAGAAAAAAAAAATCACATTTTGTTTGTTTACTTTTGGTAAAAATTATTTTAAAAAAATTATGAAATTGTACTTGTTGTTTATTTATATGTTTATATTAAAAATTTTTTTTATTATAATTTACTTAAAAATTTAATTAAATTTTATTCTTAAAATGAAAAAAAAAAAAATAATAATAAAAGTAAAATTAAAATTAATATCATGTTGATATTTTCTTTTTTGTGTTCGTTAATATAAAAATTTGAATTTTTTTTCAATATTATGTTCTTTTGTGAATTTATAGAATTATAAATAGTTTTTTATTTTTTTTTTTAAATTTTTCTAATATGTTTTAAAGCCAAAAGCTTTTGGCAAACATTTAAAAAAGATCAGAAATTCGTCTTTTTTATTTTACTTTAATTTTTTTTTTTTGTGTGAAAGTTGTTCGAGCATCAAAAGAGATTTAAGTAATATGTATCTCTTTTTTTTGCCGACATAAAAAAAAATTTGATAGCTATTGAAGGACAAAAAAAAAAAAAAAGAGAAAAAGATTCTAAAATAAAAATATAAATAAATATAAATTTATATGATATTTAATATAATTAAGAATTTAAATGTTATGGAATAAGTTTAAAAAAAAGCGGTCCAAAGTACACTTATTTTCTTTTGTATTCTGTGAAATATTAAATTATAAATTGAACAACAGGTAATTAGTTAAATACTTACTTATTGAAATCAAAAACATAAGTAAGTATTTATTATATAGTTATACTGTCACATATCTATATGTATCTAATTTCTAAAAAATATTTATTTTTTATCCAATGATTAGGGGAATTAGTAGCTGTTCCCTAATTATACAATGTTGTATATAAAATCAAAGGTTTTTAAGGGCGCACATTTTCAAAAAGACATTAAAAAGCATTCATAAAAATGTTTAATTTTTCTTGGAATTTTTTATATAAAAAAAATATTTAAGTACTCTCTTTAATTTTAAAGAGTTTTAAGGTTCTGTCTAAAAGCGTTTAGATGATTCGTACTGCAGAATTAAAATCTTGCAAAATATTAAGCAGATATTGAGATATAAACAATTGAAAAACAAGGCTTTGTCTAACTTTGAGGGGCTGTAGCTCGGCTCGACTCGGCGTCAATGCTTGGAGAGGCTGTAATAGATGACGCTGCATAAAATCGGTAACATTAATTTTTTTGCGAGAACTATTTTTGACAAATGTCCTATAAAATTTAAATTAAACTAAGCAAGTAATTATAAGTATGTATTGTGGTTTTAATCCAACATTGTGAAACTGAGTCATTTGAATAATACAAATACAAATTATCTAAATCACAATAAGTACTCACTTATAGTTAAATTTTAATAATTAATTTAAAAAGAAAAGTCTATGAAGAAAATTAAAGGAAGTAATTAAAAAAAAAATACTAAGTATTTATATTATTTTATTATGACTTATAAGTTAACTACTAACTTAGATAAGTTCTACTAATTTAACTTTCTACTAGGTTATTTCATTCTTACCTTGTTGATATCGTCTAGACTTATTAAATTCACATTTTGAATATAAAATAGGTACTTTAAAATTTATGTGTCCCAAAATCTTATTTTTTTAATGCTATTTAAATGTTAATTAATAAACATAACTAATTTATTTAAAGCCTTAAGTACTTAAATAACTAACTAGGTACATATGTATTGTCCAAAGTTTCAGTTCAAATGACCTTAAACAATTTTTTAATATCTTTTCTACATAATTTACAAGAAAAATTTTCTATTTTCTTGTTTTGAACTATTCTTTTATAATTTTTTTTAATACTTATGTATCTTTAAATTAAAAATTGTCAATTCTTTGTAAGCTCGTAAAAATAAATATATAAAAAACTAAATGTATCTTAGGTATAAGTATATATATACGTAACATATAATTCATATTAAGTATACATTATAATATAAATGTAAACAATTTATAATATAAGTATATATAATATTTAATACATATATATGTCGTTAAAAATAAATTTATAAACAAATCACTAATTTAAAATAATTGGCAAAAAAAAAAAAAAAAATGTATGTAATGAAAAAATAAAAATAAATTGTAACCCGGTATCTGACTGACAAGAATAAGTACATTGTTCTTTTTTATAAGAATTAAAAAGCAAAAACAAAAAGCAATTTATTTTTAATTAAATAGCTATCTTTGAAAATTCAATTCTGATTTCTGATGTAAATTTTTAGATGATGAGTGCAATAAAGGACGAGCCCACAAATCTAAATTTATTTATTTATTTTTTGTTTTTTTTTTTTTTTTTTTGTTATCTTTTTATTTTGACTTTTTCTCTTTTGTTTTTGTTTTAGTTTTGTCGTCTTTTTCAATAATATTAAAATATTATTTCTAAAAATGAAGTTATATATAGTAGATATTAAGTATATTCCCTTATTTCTGTTCAATGTCATCGAAATTGTGCACGTGTTGTTTGATTTTTAATTGATATAAGTATACGTATGTACTTATTTTGTCAATCACGTTTTATATTTTTTTGTTTTTGTTTTTTTTTTTATCTTATAAAAGAATAAAACAAAATAATAATATACTTATTTACTTATTTTAAAAAACAAAATAGAAGATGTAGAAATTATGATGTAACAGAAAATTTTAGGGAATCTTTAAATTGAATCAATTAAATTTAAGTTATTTTCGCTATTAAAAATGACGAAAAAAAAAAAGAAAATTTTATTTACGTAATTTGTTACTTAAATTAAATTTATTTACATCAATTTTTTTTTTTCTAAATCGTTACAATTAAGTATATATAAATTATTTGCATAGTTATAAGTACATGAATTACTCACTTATTATTCTAATAATCTAATCTAATTTAAAAGAATAATTACTTAAATAACTAATAACTTAATTATTTTATAAATGATTTCTAACTATAAGTACTTATAGTTATGTTATATTAAATGAAGAATATGATGTAACTATATATACATTTTTGATTTCTAAATTTTAATTAAGTACTTAGTCACTTACTTGATTCATGTACAGATATAAAATTGCAAAATACCATTTTACCTAATATCTTTTTGAGCAAAAGGAAGATTTTGCAATTTTTCATTTGGTATTTAACTAAGTAATGATAGTGGATTAACTAAGTAAAAATGTCTTTTTGAGAAATAGATAAGTACTTCTAAGTTAAGTAACATGCTCCCAACAAACTTTTTACTAATAATGTATGTACTTAAGTAAACATTTTTCGTAGTTTTATTTAAATTATAAAAATTTGAAAATGTTATCACTTCTATTATAAGTACTTATATATATAAACTTTAAAAAAATAAATAAATTGTAATTTATACTTATATATACTTAATATGGGTATATAAACATTTGTTTCTGTTTTCGATGCCTATTAAGTTTGTTTCATTTGTATGCGAACTGTGTATAGCTTTCTGAAAGATATTGATGATTTTGTAACATGTTTGCTTTGTGACTGTTTAAGTGTTGTAAAAGCGATAAATTAACAACAAAAGCACGCAGATAAGTAATGAAGTACATACATAATGAAAAGTAAAGTAAAAATTCAAATCTGTTGGATTCCAGATCAAATTAGAATCAAAGGGAATGAAATAATGGACAATGGGGCAAATAAGTATGTTAATTCTTAATATTGTAATGTAAATTATTTGTTATAACTGTAATTAAGTAACTTTAATATCTTTATATTTATGAAAAAAAATTTAAGTACATACTTAAGTACTTACTTATTTAAAAAAAATAACTTCTTAAAATTTTATTAAAATATTTCACACCTTATTATTCAAGTAATCATGGATTAAATACATAAAATTAAATTAAAGTTTACTTGCTGAAAGCTTTTCTTTTTTTTTTAATTTTATTTCGTATAGATTTTGGCAAAACATAATTTGATACTCATTTATTATACTCAAGTATATACATATGTATACCACTTAAATTCTTATATAAGTATACGTATACTTATGCTTTCTAAAATAAATATTTATATACAAATAAATATATACAGTCGGACCCGTTTAATTGCACACACTAAAAACATAGCCATTTGATGCTCATATCCGGGTTTTGCATTAATCCGAGGCCTGGATAATTGCATAAATTTGTGCATTTAGAAAAACCATGATAAAAGCACAAATATGTGCTTATATGCGTGTTTTTAAAATTGATTTGTTGTGATTTTAATAATGCAAAACCTATTAACAGTTCGTTACTTAAACTACAAAAACTAATGTTACAAAATTTGACAGTATACATATAAGTATGTATTCTATATGTAATTTAAAAATATGTCAATGTCATATAATTCAACAGGTTTGTTCGTAAAAATTTAAATGGTTTGTTGGTAAAAATTCAAAAGGTTTGTTCGTCAAAATTCAAAGGGTTTGTTCATAAAAATGCAAAGGGCTTGTTTGTGAAATAAATTTTTAAATGTACCTCATTTTATTTTAACGAATGTGCATTTAACAGAGTTTTTTTCTATGGGTTATGACTAATGAGTCCGAAATTTTTTGTGCTTTAAAAATATTTTGGCATTTAAACGATTTGCAAATATCCAAGTAAAAATGTTAGAAAATAGTGTTAAAATTTATGATGCAAAATGTTTTGCGTTCTTTTAAACGGGTTATGCACTTAACCGGATTGCATTTATACGGGTCCGACTGTAATAATAACATATATAGAAAGAATTGGGTAAAAAAAAATTGTCTTATATAAATTAAAAAAGAAAATAAATATCAAAAAATAAAGTTTATTTATAATAAGTATATAACAAAAGAGAAAATAAACAATTTTATTTTTATTTTTATTGTGATTATGTAATGTGAACAAATATTAATTATATACTTATGTTATTTTTTTTTTAACATTAAAATAATTATAATCAATATAGATACACCCTAATCACAAATACCGTAATCCATTTTGCTTAATTATATTTACTTTTTTTTTAATCATATCTCAATTAAGTATGTCCATTTTTATGATTGTTCTAAGCTATTATTTATAATTATCAAATTTTTTGTTTGGTTAATTTGTTATAGTTTTAGTACCACTTTTTACTAATTAGCTTTTGACTCTCTTTCATTTTGGTATTAAGGGACATACAGGGTTTCGGTATACAGGCATATATAAAAAAAAAATACATATTGTGTAAAGAGCTACAGTTTTTAGTTTATTAATTCATTAATTTAAGTTAATAACTATGTAATTAAGAGTACTTAAGTTTAAAAGGTTTTTTTTTTTAAAAAGAAACAAAATAGGAATGAGTTTTAAAATTTCCAACTTTTGAATATGATAACTCACTTTGAGGGATGAGATGATAAGGGTTTTCGAAGTATGTATATGTATTAATAATAAGAAAATTTTAAAATAATTTTTTACACACTATCCAAACTATGAAGAGATTCGTTATTTCGTTAATCGTTAATTATTTTAGTTTTAAGTAATAGGAAAAGGTATTGAAGGAAAATAGGAAAATAGGAGAGATTTTGAAGGTAAATTTGTTCTTAACAAGTTCTTTTTGAAAAATTGTAAACTATATAATGGATCTTATCTATCAGAGCATCTAGCTACTATCGATCTATCACGTTTTCATGTGATTGACATTAGATGGAAGCATATGTTAAACATTTTAAAGGTTCTCATAATAAATGAGTTCAACTAACCAGTGTTGACCCTAATCTAGAAAGAAGATTTCCATGATGTAAAAATGAGCATTTGATGCCTCCCTTGTGTTGTGTTGGAAATGTTAAAAGACTGGGAGTATTTATTTTTGATTTTAGTTTAATAAATCAAAATGTCATTACCAGATAAGGTATAGCTATAAAAGAGAAATAATGATCCAATATTTCGACGTACTTATCTTGAAAGGAGTAAAGGTTATCTGAATAATAGGGTGGTGAATGTTGAATTTTGTTCAGGTGTCTTACCGCGTAGTGCTACTTTCGTTAAATGAAAATCGCATTCGAAAATTTGGAACTTTAAAAATTGAAAATCGTAGAGTTGCGAATGGGAAATTACAGGAGGTTTGTAAACTTAAAAATTTTTTTTTCTTTTGTTTTGTAACTAAATTATAAATGCTATTAGTTGCACTCTGTTCGTCCGTTTGACCATCCGTCTGTTTATAAAACTTCTGCACCGTTAAAGATAAAGAAAAAAAATTTTAACCATGGGTAGGTCTCATAAAAAAATTAATGTTGTAGAATAACTTTTTCAAGTAGCCCCATCCATTACGAAGCTGCAGCTTCTTAAACTTTGAAAAAGCCCTATTTTTAAATGCGTATATCTAATGTTCTGCTTAACATTTTTTCAATCTGAAAACGCCATTCGGATTCGACAGTTTTTTTTAACCTTTATAATTTTTTTAAATTATACAATTTGTTCAAATTTAGTATTTAAATTTATCGTTATGTGAAAACAAAATTTTGCATGATATTTCTTTTTTTCATAACTCCGGAACCCTTTTAGATAGGAACATAAAATTCATTCAAGACAAGAAAGAACTTCTAGAATCAGTATTATAAGTTTCCTCAGAAAATTTTTTTGTACCACCCCCTGTTTAAGTGCTATTAGGGCTCAAAAATTCAAAATATACTATTTTTAAAATAACCTGTACAAATTTTTTTTCGGTAAGACATAAAAATTAAAGCTTCAAATATATCTTTTTACGTATGTTAACAGTTTTTCTTAGTTGTGCAGGGTTCCGGATTTACAGCCCCTCAAAGTTGCAAAAAAGTTATTTTCTCACATTTTTTCTTATTAAAATGAAATTCTAAGAAAATTTTCAAATTCTGGTGCAGAGTCACAATTCTAAACAGTTTGAAATTTAATTTTGGAAATGTGCGCTTTTAAAAACCGTTTGTTTACATTCTGTCTTTTTTTTTGTTTTTGAATATTCTTTTTTTATTGACCTCCGATATTTTTTAAGTTCAATGTCCATTTTTATTTCTTTTTTTTTCCTAACCTCAAAAATACTAAATTTCACTAAAAATAGATTTACTTATGAGAGGAAATTAATTGACAAAGCTTGTGGTTTATTAAATAAAAATTAAAGAAAAAAAAAACAAATTGAAACTTTTCTTGTTTTTTGGAAAAAATAATACGGAAATCAAAGAAAGAACTTTTTGCATATAAGAAGTCAAAATTAATTGAAAGCAATTGAGACGAAGTAAACAAAAATATAAAAATAAATATTGTATATATAGAAATAATTTAAAAAGATGATTTTTAACTATTCGCATCTATAAAAATATGGACTTTGAAATGAAATTTTGTGATAAAATATGGGTCATTGCTATTAAAAGTTTAGAAGTTTTTTTTTTTTGAGACAAGGGAAAAAGAGGAGAAATAAAATAAAAAATCATTAAATTAAAATAAAATTTAAAAATCATTAATCATATATTATTACTTTAGTTATATAAGTTATATATAAGGTACATATAGATATATTTAAAAAAATTTATTTGTTTTTGAGTTATTAATATTTAGTAGTTATATAAGTATACCGGGTGTTCTAAAACATGCATATGAGTTTCTTTAAACAAGGAAAAAGTCGGTATTTTAAAATATAAAAAAACTATAAATACTAAATGCTCTATTGATTGCCGATACTTTCAACAGAAATACTTTTTATAAACTGGAAATTCACTGAAATTTTGTATGGAAACAGATATTTTGCGAATTCCATTCGTATGCTAGGTTAGGTTTACTGGGTTACTAAACCTCGGTGGTTTACTGGGTAAGATAAAATACGCTATAAACACCGAGGGAGTGTGAGAAATGCACAAAAAAAAAAGAGAAAAATACTTAAAGATTTATTTTATTTTTAGTGGTTTTAAAGAAAAACCCTTTTTTTTCTCTTCATCTTGCTCCAATCTTTTCGCTTTCACCCAAGATTTTCCACTATTCTCTACCTCTTTTTGAACACCTCTTTTCCAAGTTGCTTTAGGTCTCCCAACGTTCCTTCTGTCCTGAAGATTCCAGTCTAATGCTTGACGTGTCACTGATGTTGTTGGGCGTCTGAGGATGTGGCCGATCTATCTCCCTTTCTTCGTATTTGGGTTTCAATCGAATCTTGACTGGATAATACCCATAATTCTTCGTTGTGTATTCTTCTTTACCAGAAGATTCTATATATTATTTTTAGGCACTTATTGGTGAGGACCTGTAATTTTTAAATGTTGGTACGGGTTACCAACAAGGTTTCATTTCCATATATAGTAGTACAGATTTCACGTAAGAGTGAAAAAGGAAAATAGTTACTTATAGGAAATAAAAATATTTACTTAAAGCAAAAATTTCTTATTTGTTGACGTAGATCCGAATATGTATCGAAAAACATCTCTTCCCATTTGAATCTCAAATTCACTTCATACCTGGTCAAAAAAAAACTATCTACGATTCTTTTCCAAATTTGGAAATAACACTAATCGATAAAGAGATTAAAATATATTTAGAATATTTTGTATTTTTTATACTAATATTTTTATTATACCCTAAATGATTCCATCGGAAAGAGGAGGGTCACAAAAGTTCATTATTTATAGTAAATTTTCTTTGTGCAAAATTACAATAAAATTGACCTTGATATTACCTACTAATTATTATTATGCGTATAATTTTAATGGCTGTTAAGTAAAGCAAATTATTTAAGAAAAAATTAAATATTTCTGTTCGTCTATTAACACAAAAAAGTAATTAGATGAGTACATAAGTACTTAAATACGTCTTTTACTATTATTATATACTTAATTTAATTCATTTCTTTTTGTTTTATTCGTCATTTCTAATATCAGTACTAGCTTTCTTTATTTAAGCTTATGAACTTGACCTATTTTTAATATTCTGGAATCTTAAATTTTTGTTTATTTGTTTTGTTATACAAATTTTAGGCATTTAATTAGGTAATTAAAAAATTTGTAAAAACGAGGTTATTTTTTTTCTTTTTTAGTGTGATAAAATCATATGTACCTACTTATCTTGTTTTTGTTTTTTTTTTTTTTGCTTTTTAAAAAAAGTGATACTTATTCATAAAAAAAAAAAAATTTTAATATTTAAACAAAAAAAAACGAGAAAGAATACAGTTGCCTTTGTCAACTCTTAGATACCCGTACGAATCGTTAATATGTTTACAGCCTGTCACTCTGCTTATAATATTATTTTTTTAATTTTTCAGCATTTTAAAATAATTTGAGCGAATTTTATAGTTTCCAGAACTATGGTTTGTATATATGTTCAAATTATATCTTTATACATTCTTCAAAAGCAGATTCTAACCTTTCACATAACGATTATCAATCCAAAACTTTTCCAAAATATGATATATGTACCTATATGTAGTAGGTACTATTTAATACTAAGCGGCATATATATTAATTGATTTGACACTAAACTTACTACAAAATACCATATGCATTAATATGCATATCTATTCATATATGTATGTATATTATTATAAATGGTCATACATTTCATTATTTCTTTAAAAATATTTCATTCATAGAATAATTTCTTATAAATATAACAAAATACGTACATACGAGTATTATATACGTCGTTATATATGTATACATGTATTATAATGTGTCAATATTGTTATTGTATATCATTCATTCATCAATGACATATACGATATGTAAATTAAACATGATATAGGTACTCGTATATGTAAGTATGTATGTATATCAATATCATATAAATATAAATTCTTCAAGCAACCGTTATATCGTTTCTTTCTTCAATTTTTTTTGTACTACGCATCATCCTCAACAATTTCAAATTATCGAGTAAAAAAAAAAATTTTAAAAAATAGTTAAAGAAATTTGTTAAAAAAAATGATAAAAAACAAATCACACTTTCGTCCATTTTAAGGTAACCCAATATTATTAAAGAAAATTGCTAACAGAAATAAAAGTATAATGTTGCAGCTTTAATATAAAAATTAAAGCTGAAAGTATTACTTCAAAAAAATTTGAATAGGTGTTCACGTTACAGGTGTTTTTAGAAATAAGCAATTTTCAGTTTTTGGCCTCTTACAGCTCCTAAACGGGGGGCGATAGAAATAAAATTTTCTGAAATGAATCATACTTATTTTCAAAGATTCTAACCTCTGTCAAAATTCAACAAAACCAAAGCTTAAACTGTTTAGAAGATAGAAGATTTAAAGAATTTTACGCTAACGAAATTTGACATAACGGTAAATTAAGACACCGTATGCCACAAGTATATACATATATGAATCTATTATATACATATTTGTAAAGCTCATAACTTTAGCTATCGTTTGGTATTTCCAGATATACCTTATAGAACTTGTGCTATAATAATTTAAATATAAGTATAGAGCTTTTTTGAACTTACGGAGCGGTTATAGCTCCGTAACGGGTGGGACTACAGAAATAAATTCTTCCATAAAATAAAGTTTTTTATAGATATCTATCCGTAATTAAAATTTCATGGGACAAACGATGTAGAAATTTTGAAAAATTTGTATGAAAAATGTGGAGATTAAAAAGTCAGTTGTTCGAGAGCTACCCGAAGTTTTGATCGAATCTCAACCAATAAGAATGGGAAACCTGATGCAAGAATATTTTGTGTTAATTTCAATACTCCTGCTTTCTTAGTTTGATGATTGCATAATTCGCGTGCAGACGAACGGCCGGACAAAGCTTAATCGACTCAGAATTTAATTCTGAATCGGTCCATATCTTTAAAGGTATATCTACCTTGCTTATTTCGAGGTGTTACAAACGAAGGAGTAATTTTATTATACCCGGTACTTATCGTACTGGTATAATTATGAATTTCAAAGTTATTTCCTTATAATTTTAATTTAATGTTATTTTATCTCATTATTATATTGCGTATTATTAGTTATCTAAAAAAACAATAAAAAATTTTTTTTGGCAACGATTAAGTGATAACAATTACAAGCAGTTTTTACTATCTTTCTTTATATAAAGATAAAGTATAGTAATCGGTTGAATTATTGAAATTGTGATAAAATTGTTTTGAACGTTTTTTGAGTCGTTTTAAGGAAGATTCCTGCAGGTGTATATTAGTAAATGTGTATTGTTTATATATATGTATGTGTATGCATTTTTGTAAAATTTTGCAAAGTGTTTCACGAAGTTATCGAATATTTGACGGGCTCCTCGATATTTTTCAGGTCTGAAAGAAATATGATTAGGTTCGATGACCATGATTGGAATTACCATATAAAATGAAGTTGGAAAACTCAATAACTTAAAAATTATTTACATAATATTTATTTTATGTTTAAAAGCGGAAAGAAACTGTTAATTTTTGGGTTAACTTTTTAAAAGCTTCATTTTTGTATT
Source organism: Poecilobothrus nobilitatus (assembly GCA_947095535.1). Classification (NCBI taxonomy): domain Eukaryota; kingdom Metazoa; phylum Arthropoda; class Insecta; order Diptera; family Dolichopodidae; genus Poecilobothrus; species Poecilobothrus nobilitatus. The sequence continues at coordinate 81,107,280 of OX352773.1, read as the reverse complement.
ACGTATATATTAAATAATCTTCATTTTTATACGTATATGTATTTAAATACAATCAAGTATATCTATTAAATACTACTTAGATATAAATATTTTGTATACATATATGTATATATTTTATGAAATATTGAATGAATATAATCATCCTAATTTAAAGTCTAGTTACAATATCTTTTCAGACAGAAGTATAAAGAATCTTTTTAGAATCTTTTAGGTCAAACTTACTATACATTTAGATTGTAATCTGTCATGGTATGATATTTTAACGTTTGATCATTTATTATCTATTTTAATACTTATAACCAAAATCCTTTATTTTGATCTATTTAAAATAAACTGTCAGAGGAAGAAAAATTCATTTAAAGATTTAAAACAACATATTTATTTTATTATCAGACAAAGATCTTTATTAATTTCTTTCTAACACTATCTCTTTAAAAAGCAATACTTTTATGTAGCTATAGAAACGAAACTATCAATACTTCTTTTAGATCTGAATATCTGATAGTTCATCTGTCCATGGAATATATTAAATTTCAGTTTTTTTTCGGTGCTTATTTGCTTTGAAAAAATCGCAATGAAGAAATTAAAATAAAATGTCGAAAACTATACTCTAGTCTCCTTTTTTTATTTTTCTTTAAGTAAATAAAATAAATTAACTAAAGTTTTTGACCTTGTAAGAATAATTTTTACTAATAATTTTTTATTTTACTTATAACAAATTTTCTCTTTTTGTTTTGAAAAATACTAATAAAAATAACAAATTGATGTTTTAAAGATTCTAAGACCTTTCGCCGATGACTAATAAATTTTAAGCACTCAACTAATAAAAAACTTAATATTTTTTTTTAATTTAATCCTTTACAAATGAGGTCAAGTTGAATCAAAACAAATTAAATTCTTCTGTTATCATATTTTCATAAAAAATGTGACAATTTATTGAAACGTAGTAAATACACTGAATATATATTATTAAAGTTTATAATAACAAAATTCTAATTCTTTAACCAAAAAATAGATACTTAAACAAAAATTAATGTGTAAACTTTAAAAACTAAAAAATTAGATTTAATTTAGCGAAATCGATTAGTTATACTTATCATCAAAATTTGTCACCAAATTAAAGCTCGACTTAAAAACTTTTTAGTTTTATTTTGGCATAATAAGTCTTTTAATAAAGTTATTTTGTTTTTTGTATCTAAAGAAAATTAAAAGCTCCATGTATCGAACCCCATTTTCGAAATTTTTATGATACGTTATCATAAGTCTAATATAATATGGGTAATAATTTATTAAGCCTTTAATACAATTAAATACTTAAAACACATTGCAAGCTATCTGAAAATTCATTATGTTTTTCTTAAGAAAAAAAAAAAACAATTAAGTTATCATAGAGGATTTCAAATTTGTACGATGAAAATTTTAAGTTACACACACAATGCTTTAATGTCAAAACTTGCGTAATATAGAATATAATATAAAGTTATAACTTGTAATTATTTTTGTTACCTGTTTCTTCTATTTTTTTTTTTTTAATAAAATGTTCCTTTAAAAAAAACAATATTAATAAACATCTTCAAACACATAGTTAAATAATATACCATTATTAATAACTAAATCCATTATCATATCAAAAAATGTCATAATTACTTCAATTACCAAAAAGACTTAAGTACTTATAAAGTCAAAACATTTTATACTTACAAAATTTATAAATTCTAGATCATTAAATTCCTTACATAATACTCACTTAAGTTTAATGAAGGCTATTTAAAATAATTTTTATTCATACTCTATCGCATTTATGGAACTTCAAATCAGACATATTGCACCAAATTACTAAAAAAATACTTCACTTTAGTATCTTTGAATACTTTTATATATATGAAATCAATTGCATTCTTTCTTATGGTACTTATTTGATCAAATACAAACAGTACTTGAAGGTAAAAATAAAGGAAACAAAGTATTGAAGTAATGAATTCGTATTTCGATGCTTGACGAATGAATTCAAATTGATCTGTTTATTTTTTATCAATAATTTTTTACCGTAACAGTTAAATAAATTAAATTTCAATTTAAAAACGAAATAAAATTTTTTTCTAATAAGTACTTTTCAAAACTTTAAAAATATGAACACTTTGAAAAATTTTAAATCAACAATTTTAATGTTGGCTAATAGTATGAAATTCCTTATACATTCGCCATTATATTTAAGTATATTTTATATTGATAAGAATACTTTGACAGAGGAAACGTAATACTTTACCTATTACCTTTGATTGTAAGAATGTAGTTATATAAGGCTATAATAAGTATTTAACATAATTAAAAAAAAAAATAAATTTATTTGAAATATTAATTTAAAAACCTTATTTTGTTTAAAATTTTAATAATATCTCAAATGTAATTAAATTTCATGGAAAAATGCGCTCTATTCAGATAATATTCTAATAAGCGATCTGCATACATTGCAGAAAAATAGTATAAAGGTGATGCCCGATTGGTTACTTTGCTTACTTTACTTTGAATACTTTTTCAAGCAAAGTTAATAAAGTGAATACTTTTTCAAGCAAAGTTAATAAAGTTTCGAAGTAAAGTTAATAAAGTAAGTACTGGCTCAATAATTACTTTGCATTTTATGCTTTGACTTTTGTTGAATTTATTTTTACTGTAATCGATTTAAAAAAAGTTTTAGAAATTTTATATACATTAATTATTTTATATGAAATGTACAAATGTTTGTATTATGTACCAAATAAGAGAAGAATTTGGGTTCGGGACATTTATAGAAATCGTCAAATTCATGAATTGTACGAAATCACATTCCCACCTATTTAAAATATTTCCCACCTATTCAAATTTTTTTATTGTTTATGTATAAATATTTAAATATCAAATGTCAGAGTATTCAACGCAAAGTACGGAATTGAAAATTCGTCAATTTGTTACTTTGCTTCGTTTGTTTACTTTGAATGCTTTGTGCATTTGGTCAAGTACCATAAGAAATAATGTAATTCATTTTAGCTGTCAAAATTTTCGAAGCAAATAAAGTAAGCATTGGGCATCTCCTTAAGTTCTAGATTAAGTTACCCTAAGTTTTTCAAAATAAAAAAAAAAACGATACTTATGGTATGGTATAAACGATATATGGTATGAACACCACGCAGTCCTTTTATATTTGAAATTGAAAGAAATTCTTACACTGTAATATAATTTAATATTACTTTTATAATAAAAAAAAAAACAAATTATGATGAACCGATTGACAGAAAAAAACTAATTTTATTACAAGTATTTTCTTTGTTATTCATTCATTCTATAAAACGATAAATAAATATTATTCAATCAGATTATTTATACATAATAAGTAATAAGTCTACATCCCACTTAGGTCGATTTTAATATAAATATAATTTTTATACATGCATATATACTTAAACTTAGTAATAAGAAATTTATAATTTAGAATTTAGACTTCACATAATACACTTCACGCAGCCTTTCCATTTAAAAATCTGTAGTTAACTGAATTTCCGCTCTAAAAACCTCATTTCTGGGTCTGGATCTAAGTTTAAAATATCACTAATCTATCACAGTACTCCCTCCCGATTTAGTTAAAAAAACTAATTAAAAAAAAAACTTTTTCCCTGCTTAAAAAACTGATACTTACGCATCCTCTGGCACAGCTTGTATATGGATAGATATATATTTTTGACTTTGGTTTTATATATATATAAGTAAATGAAATGGTTAGTTTGTTGTTCACTAAACCAAATTATTGGAGCCATAATTTTGTAACCACATATATAATCCCTTTTTATTTATAATCTGGGATTATAAATAAAAAGGGATTATTATATATATTATGTATATTCTAGAAAAAGCAAATGAGTCTGATTTTATAACCATCTTTAAAATATCTCTTAACCTGAATTTCATATATAAGTACATACATATATTGTATACATATCCTGAAAAAGTGTATCCTTAAAACCAACTCCAGTTTAAAATTTCTCCTAAATATTTTTTTACATTAAAATATACCTCATTCCCTCCTAAAATATACTTTTAAATAAATGGCAAAAATTTTGTTTTTCCACATAGAAAATCGACATTTTTTTTTCAGCAAAAAAACGGCCTCCCATAATAAATAAGTCCCATAATAGTTAAGTAATATTTTTTTTTATTTATTTTTACTTTTATTGATTTATTTGGAAACATTTGATTACTTTACTAAATTTAAATATTTTTACAAAAAAAAAAAAAAATCAATCAAAAGTTCATAAGATACTCTTAAGATACTATTAAAATTTAATGAAAATTCTCTTTAAGGTCTTCTTATCCACAAACATGTATTTTATAAATTGTAATAATAATCCAATTATATCAAATTTTTTTTTATAGTGAGTTAAAATCAATGTATAGAATTTCAAAGAAAATTTAAAAATTTTCTCATCAAGCATACAAAGTTAATTTAAGTGAAACAGAATTTAAAGCTTCAATAAAATTTAATTTTTGAAAAACCTTTAAAAATTCCTTTAAAGCAAAGAAAACAAACCAATTATTTATACTGGTGTAGAGTCAAAAGTTCTAAACAAAAAAAAAAGTTCCATTGAAGTGGGTCAGAAGCTTCGATGGTAATATTTTTTTTGTTTAAAGGTATTAAAAATAAAATTATGCTGTTTATGTTGAAAATTTATTCTTCTTTTATATGATTATGATACTTTTATTTATGTATATATGTACTTACTGTGATTATTTTTCTTTATTTCATTATTTTTAAATAAATTATATTAAACTTTTGAAACATATCTTTATTTTAATGGTAACGGTAATTCGTTTGTAATACAAACGTCGCAAATGTCGAACCATCTCCTATCTTATGTATTGCCTAGAATTGATGACGATCACATATACAATAATGTGCAACGATTCAAGGTGAACATTAATCAATAATTGTTCGCATGACTACCAATTTGAAATCAATTTTCATTCCCTAACTCAACTTCCTTTGACCAGGCAGTACATGAGTACTAAAGGTCATAAAATATATTGTTTGGTTTAAAAACGAAGATGGTGTTTAATTGGGTAAAGTCCCACACACTCATAAAGGACTAGTGCTCGTTCCACTTCTCTATAGTGTATTTCGATTGCCATTTACCCTCAAAAAAAAAGAAAAACTATAATCTTGAAGGTGGAATGTGACTTTCTTACATTTTTGTTATTAAAGGAAAAACTAATTGTATAAAAAATATTAGAGGCCTCGGTGGTCTAGTGGGTAAGATCGTATAACATACGCTGTAAACACTGAGGGAGTGTGGGTTTGAATCACACAACGTCGTAAGAGTAATTCCCCCTTATGACATGTACAACTATTATACCTGAAAAGGAAAGACTATGTAATTTCTAGTAACATTTATGTGGCAGGGAAATACACTAAAAAAAAATATATATTTTGTAAAAATTCTCAAAAAATCGATACACCCCGTTTTTGTAGAGAAACTCCGGTTATGCACAGAAAAATTACTATTAAAAAAATTCTAATTAACCCCACAGTTATTTTTTTTTAAACTGTTAAATTAGAATAATTAGAATAAGGTCACAAAATCAGACTTTTACTTATTTGTTTAAAAGGAGTTTAGGATTGGCAGGAGCCCAATACTATTTAAAGCGGTTTTTTATTTATATGTATATGTATGTTGGTCAAAAAATCAGAGTTATACGATTTGTCCAAAATAGCATATTTGTTAGATTTTGTATTAGTAGGGATTTTATAGTTGGTTTCGGAAGACTGTGGCCTGATGCGAGTTTGCCGCTTGATGCTAATACAAATACTATTATATATCCAAAATACTTAATATATATATAGGTATATCTATATAAATATATATACGTATTTATTTTTGCGAAATTATTAAATTTTTTGGTTCGGCTTTTTTTTTTTTATTCCAGATGGACTTTTGATCCACTTTTATGAACCATGCATCTTCATTATGTAGTTTTTGCTTTATTAAGCTTTTATGTAAACATACTTATATTGGGCTTAATTTTTTTTTAGCACTAGGTATAACAAAAATCAAAGAAATTAATATGTATGTCATAATAGAATTAAAATATAAAACAATTGAAAATCCTTCATCTTTAAAATGCTCTACATTTACTTTTTTATTTTATAAAAAAAAAACAAATTAAGCAAATCATTATTTAAAAAAAAAAAATGTTTAAAGGCGCACATTTCATTCATTTCAATTATTCTAGGTAAATAAGTAAATACTTAAGTACTTTTGCACAAAAATTTATTTTTTAGATTTTTTTTTCTGTGAAACAAATTGTAAAAGATTAGAAACTTTTTTTAAATTCAACCAAACTCAAGATATAAATAAGAAAAGCCGTTAGTAAGTATTTGTAAAACGGGTATCGTTCTACAAATGTTACTATTTTTTATTAAATCTAAGTATTTGCGTCTAAAATTTTCATTTCTTTATTTCAAACTGTACAGAAGCTTTGTAAACGACAGGTAGATAGACAGGCAGACTTACATAAACGAAAACTAATTAAATTTTTTTTTTTTGTAAAAAGTTGCTAAAAAAGAAGATTACAAAAATAATTCATAGTTATTTAAAATAAAAATAAACAAAAAACAACATAAGCAAGTATACATATATACTCATTATATTAAAAATATATAAAATTAAATCAAGTACAAAAAATGAAACTAAAATAATTCGACTGACCACTACACAGTTTATGAAATGAGTCTCTTTTAAAAAGAGACCTCGTTTTTTTGCCACACTTGAACTGTAAAGAAATAGCGTCATCTATTAAGTAATATAAAATGAAACAAAAATAAAAAACATAACTTTTAAAACATAACAAACCATAATTTTCTTTAGGCGTGAACACTTTACTTTGTTGGAATGGAAAAGAAAATAAATCAAATGAAAAAATGAAGGAATAAAAATAAAATGTAGAGTAAAAGAAGACGAAATATATATTTTTTTATTTATAGATTAACTATAATTTATAGGTCTTGTAAAAAGCATATCTCTGTTCAATCCATTAAATGTTAACTTAAAACAATAAATCAAAGTTCAAAGTCTTGTGAAAATTATGGATTGATGGAAATTATGATGTCTGTTTCGATTTTTTTTATACTGCCGTGTAGAACACAGACACACGTGAACTTCTATTTTAACATACTTTCTTAAAAACAACTTTTGCCAAATAACTTACTATTAATTAAATATTTTATTATTTATTTTAGTTTAATATATTTATAAGTAATATCAGTAAGGCCCCAATTCAATATATTTTTTGTAGAATAAATTTTGTTGCATATTTTTAGGAGAAATGTTAACGAATTTGTTGATTATATAATGTATAGCTGCTTTTATTTCTTTATTGTTGATAGTTTTAGTAAAAGAGACAAAAATCGAATCATTTTTTTTTTTTAATTATAATTAAGTTATATTTAAAAATTCTAAGAAAACTAAATTGTATAAGTTACAATATTTTAAATAGATAATTAAGTACGTGTACATCTTTTACTCATATTTATTTTATAACAATTTTTTTTTTTATTATTTAATTTGATATTCTAAACTTTTATGTATAAAAATGGCAAAAATAAAATAAAAGAAAAACAAAATATAGGCTATGTAATCTAAATAAGTACAAGTGTAGTATTATTCTCATTCTTAAATTTTAGTCTTATGTTTCATTTACATTAAGTGGCATATTGTTAAAAGGTTTAAATTGAAAAACATTATTTGATATTTTACTCAATTCATTACATAAAAAACTATGGAATTTAAAAAATCTACACAATAATTTTTGGTATCTAAAGAATCTGTTCAATAACTCTGAAAATATTATGCGTCAATTTCTTTTTAAATTATAATATTAAATAGTCAAAATTCCATTATTTTAAAATTACAATAAAGCAAACTAAAAAGAAAATAAAATTCTGGGCATAGGAGGATTACTACTAGTGTGTTCTAATTATTACTATTAGTGTGTATTAATAAATTTTTAAGAATATCAAATCAAAATAAGAAAAAAAAAACTTTAAGATGATGACCAAAAGCTCGCATCGCGCCGCCCGTTGTGTTTTAACATTTAAATAGAATACATTAATTTAAATACGACTTGACGAATGCAAAGTGACGCATTGAAGCGACACTAGAGTAGAGCAATTTTCTCCTTTTAGTCATGTTGAGATAATCAATTTGCCGTTTTTTTTTTTGTTATTATTTTATATTGGTTGTTAGTTGTCATTTAATTTTCATATTTTTACATACAGAATTTAAATATGTTTTATAAAGCAAGGCTAACATTTCGCCATCATTTTATTTAAAAAACGAAGCTAAAAACGACCTGTTAAGGACAAGCGTTATTTGATCGAATGTATAAAACTGAGCTTTAAACTCAAATTTTATTTTTTCAAACAAAAATTATGCTTGTAGTTACCTGGAATTTTTGGTATGAAAAATGAGATTTGAGTTCTAGCTCAGTTTTATGCATTCAACCCATTATCTTAAGTTTAGAAAAGTTTAAAAAATTATTAAAATAAAAGATTTTTTCTGACAGACGGTTTGATTAAATGAAACTTATAAGAATATATTTTAAGATTTTTATTTTTTTCTCAAATATACATAAAAAAAATATATTTATAAAAAAAAAATTAGAATATAAATTACAATAGTACTTAAATTGCATATGTAAATATGGTTTTTATGTATGTATGTACTTAAAATGTTGATTTTTATTGTGCTATAGACTATAGTAATTTGTAATCGGTTTTTGACTTTTTATGTCTTTTTCTTTCATTTTGAAAAGAATTTTACAAAATCACCTACAATTGTTTTTTTTTTTGTTTATTGAACATTTTATTAAATTATGCGTAAAAATTCAATGATCCCCTGTAGACTTTTAAAAAGTCTTAAGTAAATAAGTAATTATTAATAAAAGTAAAACAGAATTAAAAAAAAAAATTTAAAACTGAAAAATGCGTGTTAGATAAAAGTAATAAAAAAAGGAATTACTTTTTAATTTTATAAGTAACACTTTTGTAATCACTTGTACCTAATGCTTTTTTTTTTTTCTGCATTTTACCACTTTTTACTTTAAATTATTATATCGTCTTTTATCATTCTTTTATCTTTACATAAAATTTAAGAATTTTATGAACTTTATAAGTACATAGAATCAGAAAAATAGAACAAAATAAAGGTATATATGTAGGTAATGTAATATTATATTTTTAATCTCTTTATTTAAATTTTTTATTTTTTTATTTTTCTATTTTTGACATGAACTTTTGATATGAACTTATTTTTAAAACATAACTATTGAACTTTCTTCATTTAATTGAGTCCATGATTCATATTTTCTTTTTAGTTTATTCTTTTCAAATGTTGCTACCACCCTTAAATTAAGTTAAGTGAAAATTAAAAGTTTAATAGTTTAAAGTAACTTAAGTATAAGTTAAGTTGTTAAATTTTGTCCAATCATAAAAGTATTAGATTCGTAATATCATCCATATTTCGTATACCAAAGACAATCTGTATTAAAGTTCTTATCGTCATATGGAAAACAGATATGTAGTGTCACTTCTAAATCTATAATAATGCTACGCTAATTTAAAATTTCAAAAGATACTAAGTATAACTACTTGGTAATCTTAAAATTCACATATTAGAAGAAGAAACTTAAAACTGCAGCTTCAGATATTACCACATATTAGATAAAACTTAAAATTCACACACAAAATCTATGTGTTGAAACTAACCATATTTCGGAGAGATCTGAACATTTTAAAATTATAATTAGTTATTTCCATTTAGTTTAAGTCATTTAGTTTAATTGTCCATGAGCCCATGATATTAAATTTCTATATATACGTATATATGATAGATTGTATGTTAATAAATGGACTTTATATAAAATATACTTTCTATACATTTATATCCACTAATTAAACATTTTTAATCGCTTATCTTAAAATTAAACGTTTTTTTTTTTATTTAATTTGGTTTAGTTTTAAACAACATATTGTTGTTTTATTTAACAACGAATTAATAAATCATATTCTAATATCAGTTCATTTTGAATAATATTTTTTTTACAAATGTGTTAAAACACGATATTTAACACTATGAGTCTCGATGTACGACAATATTAAAATGCTTCGATTTTATCAGATTTCAGTATTAAATTGGCAATTCAATTTAAAGTTTAATATTTGCTTGAATTTTAAAGCTTTTAAAATAATTTTTATTGATATTCAATCAGGTTTATAAAATTATCATTTACTTATGAATTTAATTTAAGTACTTATATCTAAAAAAAAATTTTCATTTTGAATAAATTTAATCTCATAAAAAATCAAAGGTTGAATTAGATTATTATTTAAGGGATATAAGTAACACTGCGCCATCTTTTGACGTAGATTTATTGTGCTCGTCCTATTACTCCGTCTTATGGGTTTTATTTCCACTTATAATTGTGTATTGTTATATTTCTGTCAGCCCTATTGCCTCTAAGAAATTGAAGATTTGTAGAGCGTTTACTTATTGGTAGCAGTTCATCTTCGGTAAAGCAATGTGCTCTTGCTGTACATATTCTTGCTTAGAATAAAGCTTTCCAATTTTTCAGTATGTGTTCTGAAGATTCCTCATCTGCTTCAAACCATCTGTATGTATCGTAATTCTTTATTCCAATTTTCTTTAAGTGCCTCTTTAACTGACAGTGTCTGGACTGAAAGCTTTCTAGTTTTCTAGTATTTTCTAGTATTTTCAGTTTATTTTTACTGGATATTATGATGTTTTTACATCTTTCTCGCTTATAGTTCCCAGAAGCTTCTTAATATTTGAGCCCGGATTTTTCATTCAATAGTTTGTTCTTCTATTTTTAGTGCTTCTCATTTCGTATTTATCTATGCCAGATAAATACAATATCTATTAAAGGAATTGCAGCTCCTTCTTTGCAAGCCAATCCACTTTTTCATTTCCATCTATACCTAAGTGTTCGGGGTACTACCGAATTTCATTCGGGGTAGTAGAGCTACTAAGCTATCCCAAACCAATTAGAATTAAATTGCTTGTGAGCTTAAAATCAAAGGTAATCCGAACTGGATTTATTATATTTGTCATTTAATTATGTTGTAAATTTATATCTTAATATCTTTTAAGTATTATCTTATATCTTTTAAGTAATTACTTTAACAGCTAAAATATTGCACTTCTCATATGTACAAGTATAACAGTTTAAAAAGATCTACTGTTATCATTTCGACGATAGAACTTTTGCAACTATAATTTTTTTGATGTATAATTTGATTGTTACAACATAAATATTTTTAAGCCCTATATATGAAATTACATTACATCTATAAATGTAATTCCAGTATTACTGGTATTAAATTATATTTAAAACAAAAAATATACATATACATACATATATATATATTTATTTTTTAAGTAAACAACTTTTTCCTGCTTAAATCAGTTTTAGTAATCAATCAAAATGTGGATTTTACTCTGGTGATAGGAACTAAAATTAAAAGAATAAAATAAAAAAAAAAAATTAAAAATAAACAATAAGTACGCACATTGGATTTGCAACAAATAATCAATAAATATAAAAGGAAAAAACATGATTTTATATTTTATAACCCTGAGGTTCAAATTCCAAAAAATTAAAAAAAAAAAAAATTATTGAAAATCATTTTTACAAAATTTTAGGGCAGTTTTTATTTTTATTACAACGAATTAAATAATTTAAGATTTCGAAATCCTATAGAGTATAGATTTAAAATCCTTAATTTTTTCGTTCGAGTTTTATACGAGATTTATAATTTCGATTTTTTTTTGTAATAAAATTATACAAAATTAAAAGTTTCATAGGTTTGGGGTAAGTCACTGTTGGTTATATATACATGCAATCTTGCAAAGAGAGAATGTAAAAAATAAGAACTAAATTTTACGCAATTTAGTATTAAAAAACAGAATTTTTCAACTTAAATGTGAAGGTTCTTATTGTTTTGCAGTAGAAAATAATAAATTATATTATTTTTATAAAATTTAGAATATTTTCTATTAACTGTGAAAATCTTTTTAAAAAATTTGATCATTTTCATGCTAAAAATTGAGTTTTAAAATAACTCTACTGAAATTGAAAAATGCACACCCACTTCGATTAAAGTGCTTAAGCACACTGACTACTGAGTACCGACTAAACTAAATAATATTTAAAAAAGAGAAGTCATATTTTTAAATATACACTTAATAGGAATAAAAGAAAAAGAATACTAGAAAATAATGAAATATTATTTTACGAACATCATTATCGGATGTATTTCGTTCCAACTTCGATTAAAATTTTCTACAAGATTGCCTTATATAGTTATATAACCAGTCCACTCAACCAGCAGTGGCCAGTGGGTAAGTAAATAAGAATAAATAAGTTTTAAATTTTTGTCAATTCACAAATCACAACTCTTGCATTAATTAGAGGGAGCGGGAATTTCAAAATTTATAAGTTTGTTTTTTAAAAAGATTTTTTATTTTTCTTAATATTTTAAGTTTCCTGTTGAGGAAGTGTATGAAAGGTTCAAGTTTTTTAAATATTTAGATTTTCTTTATTATTTTATATTTAAATACCCAATCCTGTCACTTTACATTTTTAAATATTTAGGAAAAGTTGCGATGAATATATATATATATATACTATAATCATTTAAATGTATATATATATATACATATATATGTATATAGGATTTTTTTTTATTTTAGAGGAATGTATATAGTCACCTCTATAGAATGTATAGAGGAACGTTTAATCTGGATCAATCAATATGTATGACTATTGATCCAGATTTCTGATTTTCTCAGAAAAATAAAAATTCTTTAATTTTCGTCGAAATTTAGAATTATTTTTTTTATCATTAAGTATTAAAAATCGTGAATAAAAAAATTGAATTTGGGGTGCCCAATAATTTAATAATACTTTGGATGAATGAGCTTTTAAGATTTCTCATAGTAAAATATCAGATTATTTAATTTACAAATGAAATAAAGAATTGATTCTTTAATTAATATGAGTATACGATAATTTGATTTTTGAGTATACGATACGAGTATACTTACGGTTACGAGTATTGAGTACCTATACGATAATTCGAAATAGTATTGAGTATACGGTAATAGTTGCTAAAAATTCACATTCGTTTGTCTTTTTAAGAATTGGACAATTAAATTCATTTTGAACTGTTTTTTTTTTTTTTTTGCTTTTCGGTAAGAAAAGGTTAAATGTAATTATAAGTATATATATTTAATAAATATTAATTGAAATCAATCAAAATCTTTAAAATAATATCGAATCCTAAAAATAGAAATAAACATATAAAATTAAATTAAATTCTGTCTACAGAGTCATTGATATTTTTTTTTTTCATTATTAATCAGTGTTACTGTTTTATTTATAAGTGCGAATCATCTACGTAATAATTCGCGAATTTAATGATAATGATGATGATAATAATAGAATCTACTTCCCGATTTATTATCAAGAGAAAATAAGCAAAACCAAATAAAAATAATTTGACGTAATCCTGCTAAATATTATTATTTGTTTTTTTTTTGTTTTGAATTTTTTATCAGTAATTAAAAATATTTAATATAGTTAAAATGATGGGATGAATTGGTGTCATCATAATAATGATATAGTAAATCATCAAAAAAGAAAAAATATCGTCTGAAAAATAAGAATTAAAAAAAAAAAATAAAAATTTGTTTTGTATACTTAAAAACATTTGTTTAGGTTCAAGAGAAGTTTTACTTCAATGATGTACAGTGAAACCCCTTTATAATAAACTGTATTTGGACCGAAAAAAAGTTTCCTAAAAGCGAGTTTTTCGTATACTTATGAAAGAAATTTATTTTTTTTCTAATATCTGGTCTCCGCTTATAAGAAATTTTTTGTTCTTATATTCGGGCTTTTTAAGAAAATACATTTGTTATATCCGAGCTCTGTTTATAAGAAATCTTTTTTCTTTTATTTGAAATTAATAATATAGGTACTTTTTTAATTTAAAGTTGGTTAAAATTAAAATACGTATTTGCATATGAATGTTTACGTATTATTTGTCAACTACACATTTGATACGTATTCCAATGTAGTTTATGGTCATGAATAGGTACAGATACATATAATAAAAACTATAAAAGAGTTTTTTTCTTATAAGCGTGTTTCTTATAAAAGGGTAAATCTTTTCTTATAAAAAGGGTAAAGTTTTTCTGTTAAGATGATTTTCTTATAAGCGTGTTTGACTGTATTTCAAAAAAAAAAAAAAAAAATTTGTGTAGGTATTAGATTTTTTTAATAAATAAATAAATACATACATACATACATATATATATAAAAAAAAATTTATAATTTTCCGTTATTTCCGTTTAGATGTTTCGCAATTTGAATAAATTTTAATTTAATATACCTATAAATAAAGTATAGTATGTACTTAAGTAAAACTGCTAATATTTGAGGAAAATTAAAATTATATTTATTTCTTTTGAACTTTATAAAGATGAATGTTCGATATTGATATTAATCTTAAAAAGTTCATATTCAATATTTGTTTTTATTTATTTATTTCAAAATATTTAATATTTTTTTTTTTTTTTAAGTTCATGACCATATTTTATCGATTTTTATTTTATTTTTTCTTATTTTAAAAAAATATCAAAAAGATTTTTAAGACTAAAAAAAACCGTTTAAAAAAAGAAACTAATTAAAAACGTTTTATAACAATCACGTCGTATTGAATTAAACAAAAAAAAAAAAAAAACACCAGAAGAAAAAATTTAATCCATACGATATACGTCAGTAAATGATCCAGGAAGGATTTAGTTAAAGAATGTTTTATTGTTTTTTTTCTAAATATGGAAATTTTTGTTATTTCTAAGTTAAAATTTTTGAAATACGTCAAATGTATAAATCTGATGTTTTAATTTTCGTGATATTTAAAATTTTTTTGGTACCTACTATCTAAATCAATCTAAATCTTTTATTAACAGTTTTTTTTTTTTAGAATAGGAAATTGATTTACAGTGTGTTCTGGGTTAACTTTTAAAGGATCTCATGACCTGTTACAGGCTTAAAATTCATTGCAATTTAGGAATGTAGTAGTTAATAGCGTAAATTTTTGTTTTATGAATGTTTAAACCATTTTTTTCTTAAAAAAAATTCATAAATTTTACTTTTAAATCGTATGCTTACTTCAAAACTAAAAAGGCTACAAACTAAAATGATAGTGGGCTATAAAGATAATTTAATAAGCTCTAAATTATCTTTTTAATTCTTCCAATATCTTCAGTAGTTCTAATTCTGTAGAAATAACTCCAAAATAACATATTTTAAAAGTTATAAGTCTTTAAAGTCTTATAACTCCTTAGGGGTTCGAAATAGAACCCCTCCTCCCATAGAATTTTTTGTTCGTTGTGATGCTCTCCATCACCTCCTGCTCTATGTAAAAGTTAACACAGGACATCCTGTATATTGTATATTGTTACATCCTGTATACTGTATATTGTCCTGTGTACTGTTATGTAAAAGAACTTTTAAAACTTTAGGTTTCATAGTTCAACAATAATGTTGTGTATACCATGTATTAAATAAAAGTTGAAATTTTTTAAAAACGCAGTAGTAATTATTCTAATTGCCTTGCCTACAAGGATGAAATTTCTTTGTATTTTTAGAAAAAAATTTTCATCTTAGTTAAATACACGTTGAGGACCACGTTCTATCTACATTAGACACGTTATACACAATTTTTTGAATCATATTTATTATGTTAAATTGCCGCATAAAATTATAAGTGATCTGATAATAATGTTTACAAGTTTTGTTTTAGATTTTCTCTTCCAAAGGTTATTAAATTATTCATCATAACTATATTTGTTACTGATGGTGATAAAAACAAAAACAAAAAAAACATTTTATTTTAAACAAAATAATGGAAAGTTTTCGGGGTGTGTAAAAAGAATTTGTTTTTAAAAATAAAAAATAAAAAACTGATAGTCTGTATCACTCTTTAAAACTACCTAAAAGCCTTTCAATATTGTAGTAAACAAAATTTATAAACAATATAAAACTGATAGTCTTGTATTACTCTTTAAGATTTCCTACAGGCCTTTTTTTTTTTTTTTATATTTCATAGAAAACAAAATTTTCATTTTATAATGTTTTTTATTTTTAAAATTTTGTTTTTTAGATTTTTGTTTTTTCGTTTTTTTGTTTTTTTGTTTTTTATGTTTTTTTCATTTTTTTTAAAAATAAAATAAAATATAAAAAATTGGGAATGGAAATTTTTGTTGATCGGAAAATAAACTTAAAAAAAACAAAAAAAAAAGTGTTTTTACCAATTTAAGTTTATGTTCATTTATTATGTTATTATTAAATTAATTAAATCACATTGATCTTATGGAATATCAGTGGAAAATTTTCAATTTGGTGATGGAAAATTCCTATGACGTAAAACAGATTTTGTTAATATTAACACAATCACTTTCATTGTACCTATATATATACATATTATACCGATAATAATAACCCCAACCGGAGTGATTCAATTTGAATTGAATTTTTCAGTAAAGTGTTCTTTAGACTTTTCCTATTTACATATCTTTAAAATTAATTTCAAATTACATCTCTTTAAAATAAAATAATTGTTAAGTGAAAATAGGTTTATTATAAGCGTTAAAGTGTTAAATTAAATTTAAAATCAAATGGTCACAGTGATAGCTTTAGTTTTTTTTTTTTTTTGCGAGATTAATATTATGAATGTTAAAAGGTACCAATGAGATCAACGCACCCTTTGGTTTTGTTTAATGATTCAAAACAAGTTTTTTTTATTAATTAAACTTGGAAGTCAACGTGTTAAATATATTGTTTTTTTTTTTTTGTTATTGTTTATATATTTTCTATTTTAGTTTAACCCAATACTTATAAAAAAAAAACAAAAACAAAATACATACAATTATGGAAAAAAACCAAAACTAAGTAATTGAAATTTTTTCAAATAAAATAAAAAAAAAATAAAAACAAAAATATTTTTGAAGTGTATATATCCTACCTATTTACTGATTTGTAAATTCATTCAATATACTTAAGTGAATTGAATAAAAATTTATTTATAATACACTTAATTCAGAATACCCTACTCTATTTTGTACAATATATGATTATTTCTATACTATAATAAGCACTTTTTTTTTTTTTTTTTGTAATTGCATAATTTTTTTTTTAATGTTTGACATTAAATGCGAATAATGTAAAAAAAAAAAAAAAAAAAAAAAAAATAGACAATTACTTAAAATACTTGCTTTGCTTTGCTTGCGTTAATTACTACATAAAATTTTATAAATTGTAATTTGATGCACCATATTATAAGAATATTATGTATGTATGTATGCATGTACATATGTAATGTATGTATGCATTGTACATGCAATGTTTAACAAATAAGGAAAAAAAATTTAATAATGAATCATAAAATACTCAATGTTAAAAAAAAAAAAACGTTTTTTTCGTTAAATATGGATAAGTAGTTGATTTTAAAAAGATAATACTTATAAAACTTATGAACCAATCTATACAATATAAGATACTTTTTATGCGCCTTTCCTATATACTTAACAATTTTATTTTTGTCATTTTTAACAACTTCTGCTGGTTTTGAATAGTTTTTTTTTTTTAATTTTTTTAAAAGTTTTTCATTTAAAGAATATGCTCTAATTTTGAAAGGCCGGGAAATAATACGAATATTTTATAAATATCTAAGTTAATGGAAATGGTTAAATACCTACATATGTACATATGTACATATGTATTCTTACATTCATTTATTCTTACAATATGACGAAGTTTATTTTTATTCTTTTGTTGGCTGAATATATATATTGGATGATTGTTTATTTAAAATACCCTTGTGGATGATTATTTAAAATATCTTGAAAGAAAGCTTGGCTTTGCTTTAAAAATCTTAACCTAGAGGCAAGACAAGACAGTACTAGCAAGATAGTGCACAAATACATGAATATTTATTATAATACTATTACATTTTTTCAACTATCTTCTCTACTGTCTTGACATTGTTCTAGCTAGTAATTGAGATAGTAATTTGACACTTCGAATAATTAAAAATGCCGACAAATGGAAAACCACATGCAACCACATGCCGACAAATGGAAAATCACATGCACAAAAATTTTCATAAAATAAAATAAAAATGCCACATACGTCACACAGACAGTAATTTGACACTTCGTATTACAAACTCACAAGATAGTAATACTGTCTTGTCTGGCAGCCGCATAAGTGTAATTTATACTAGGACAGACGAGATAGTTCTATCAAGTTAGTGCACAAATCCATGAACATTTTCGACAATTCTATGACATGTTTTTTTAATATCTTTTGCACTATCTTGATAATTTTTTAGTTAGACATTCAATGAGTAAATTGACATTTTCATACAATTCAAAAAATTTCACCTACATAAATCAAATTCTTTTATACAGATAGTAATTGACATTTCGTATTATAGATTTGCTTTATAGTAATATGTACAATCTTGTGACTTTTTGGACACCGGAGTAAGTCAAATTTTAGTCGAATCAATCTATTATAAACTCTTTTTTTTAATTTATTGTCAAATTTTAATGTATTTTCAGAATTTTTTATTAGTTTTGAAGTAAGACTTACTTTCATTTTCGAAATTAGATTTATTTTTTTACTTTAAGTGCACTGTTACATTTTAGAATTTAAAAATTTAAATATGATACACTTGACGTATACCGTGTCATTTCCTACAATTTAGTGAAACTTTTATGCACATATGCTACGTTCGGCACAGATTCATACATATATATACATATGCATATAGTAGTTACGTATATATTTTTTCTGACGAAATGTATTAACCGTCTAAATCGTGTTACGAGATGAGTCTGTTACTCTGTTACTTGTTATAGAATTAAATTCTTGGTAATTTATAATTCAATCATCTTAACTGATAGCATAAAATATATATGTACATATAATACAAGATGTCTGACTGCGAGTAAATATCGGACGTATGTGTGATAACAACATACATATGTATGTATGTATGTATACATATATAGGTAAAATGACTAAATTAAATTATTTTGTGTTACGTATATACATAAATGGTAAGAACTTGAATGTAGGTGTAAAATTAATTATTTTTATTTGTAATTTAATTTCAAATTTTGATTTGTTGTCATTTTTATTACCGTTTATTATAAAAAAAAAAAAACGGTATATTATAATGTTTATATCCCGTAGTATTTTTTTTTATGTTGTTTTTTTGATACTTTAAGTTAATTAACTGTTATATTTATATTAAATATAAAATTTTACGGTATATTAATTGTAATAACAGTAATAAGGTTATCATTACGCTTTTGTTTTCGTCTTTTTATTTGAAATTGAATATTTATTATTAATTTATCGGTCATAGAACTTTTTACCGTTTGTTTGTTTTTTTCCGAGTTTTTTTTTTTATTTTAATTCGATTATTAACCGCCAAAAATAAGAAAATAAAATAAAAAATTGAGTGTGAGAAAATATTTGACAAAAGTGAAAAAAACAAAAAAAAAGAAATGAATAAACAAATTGTTATTTTAGTATAAGTATTTGTATTCAAATTAGAATATTGAAAATAAAAACCGATGTGACTAAATCAGCGTACAAGTTTAATATTACATGTTACAACAGTTAATAACAGGTAAATTCTAAGAATTAAAACTGGCGATTTTTTTTACTTTTAATAGGTAGGTAATTATTGTTTTTTTTTCTGTTAGTAAAATAATTTAATAAGAGTAAAAATAAGTAAATAAGAGTTGAATAACATTTATTATAAATATTTTATTTCATTTTAATAACAAAAAAATGTCAAAAAGTCACAAACAATCTAAGGTAATTGAACTACGATTGTAATCTGCAAAAACAAAAAAAAAACAAACAATGCAATTTAAAAAATTTTATTCGTAGTAAATTTCAATTCACGAATAATCTGATGAATCCATTTTCTTTCACTAAAATTAAAAAAAAATTAAATTTATAAGTAAATTAAAATTACGCAGTTCTTGATGACCCATCTATTGAATAAATATTGAATGCCGAAAAAATCTATAAGCACTATTTTTTACAAAAAATGTAGGTACATACTTACGTATACATTTTTATGTATGTATGTATGTAGGTATGCAATATAGGTATTTTATATTGCAATTAAATTGAACTAATCAAAGTACTTTTGTTTTGGAATTTTTATAGTGTTCGCAGTAGCGCAAGGATACTAAAAAATGCTTAAGATAATCACTCAATGTTTGCTTCAGCTCTAGAATACTTGTTATAATTTCAGTAATAGGATTTTATACTAGTTTTTTAGGAATTTTGTCAATCAATTGAAAGTTTAAAATAAAATAAAAATTAGTTTTAAATTGATTCTGTCATGTTGCCACAGATAAAAAAAAACGATATCTTTATTTTGTTTGTTCGTGTAGTATAGGAGTAGATAAGAGTAGTTATGTAATGTTTATTTAAAAATGTTAAACTGTAATATTGTAATTAAAATTATAATGAATAGTTAGTTTTTCAACCTGAAAGAGTTTTATGTTATAGGGTGAAATCCAACTTTGAAAGAACTTTTCTTCTGGAACGTATTTATTCCATTAACTCTAATTTAATTTAAAACAACTTACAATCACACTTTTTTTTTGTTTTAGTTTATTCCCCTGCCACTTAAATGTGACAATGAAATTACACAACCTTTTCTTTTCAGGCATGTTTGTAAATGTGGTGAGGGGGAATTATTCTTACGACGTGTGTGTGTGAGATTCGAATTAACACTCTCTCGGTGTTTACAGCGTATTTTATACGCTCTTAATCCATTCGGCCATCGCTCTTACCCTCTTAGGCCCACGATCATATTTTTATAAAAATATAAAAATCTACGATCCATTTTTTTTTTTGTTTTTAAAATTTTTAATTTATGTAATTCCAATAGTTTTAAAAATAATTTTTGATAATAGAAAAAAAAATCGATTTTGTTGTTGTTAATAACAAGTTAAAATATAAAACTTGTTTTTATGAATTTTTAATTTTCTTGTATTTTTTTTTTTTTTATTATCAAATTCTTATCATAATTAATATACATATGTATATGTGTGTATGTAATATACTTATATATGCCTATAATATGCATATTTCAACTTGAATTCTGAACAATAATAAATTAAAATTTATTTTTGTTGTATATACATACATACCTATGTATGTATCTGTATAAGTATACACTTTTAATTTTATTTCAAGTTCATTAGTAGCAATCGTTTATTTATAATACCGACCTATATTTTGCTTGAAACTTTTAAGTTCATCTCTTTGTCTATTTATAAACTTCACCTATTTTTTAATATTTTGTTATAATTTTTTTTTTTTTTTTAATTACAAAATTACTATTGCAAAATTATATTAATTTTGTGTTATTAATCATCAATATGCCATGACTGCATCGTATAGATTTCCTTATTAAAAAAAAAAAAAAAAAAAATTGTTTTTCTTTTTATTTTTCTAAATTAAAAGCAATAAAATTATACAGCATTACGTTATGTTTTAAAGGCTAGATGAAATAAGTTCACAAATTAAAAAATGAAATATTTTCGCAAATAGACTTTTGACGGATTTACTTCTTTATTATTTTTCTTATCTTATTTAGTGATTCAGATACTTATAATACATACAGCTATTTTTAAACATAACATAGCATAGCTTAATTTAATTTCATATATGCATAGAAGAAGAAGAGATATTAAAGTGTTATACTATTTTTATTCAGAAGGCACCCCCTGCCATAACATCATTCTAACCGACCGACATTGATTTTATTATGACATATGAAGGCTAACCATTGATTTGATTTATATCTAATTTTAAAAGTCTAAAAGTCAACTGTGGCATAAAGAAATACAATATTTAAGAGTGTATTTGTTCGGAGGAAGGAGGAAAATCAGTTTTTCAGGTTGAGGAATATGCTTTTTATAAAACTTCTTGAAAAAGTTTCTTATACGAATATACTATGTCAACACCATAAATACTACGATTGAATAAATTTATACTAATACTGTATAAGGCGTATTTTCACGCTCTTAAATTTGATAAAAAATCAAATTTCAAATTTCCGAACGCACTTTATTACCATTTTGAAATTGCAGGCATACATATTTCATTTTGAAATAACACCCTGTATAATAATTCAATAAAAAACCCAATGAGAGGGTTTATTTCATTTTTATTTTGTGAACTTATTATTTTGGGCAGAATTATTTCAGGAAAATTGAGAATTTTTGAATATGGAGTTATTTCTTACGAAATTATTTCATAGAGTCTAAGTTAATATAAAAAAAATATGATAATAAAAAATTGATTGAGATAGGTCACGTTTAGTAGTATAAAAGGTATTGTTATACAGATGAACTCGTTCTAATTCTAAAGCTTTAATAGTTATGACATTTTTTTTTTCTTTTTTTGTACAGAGGGTTCTTTTTTTTTTAAATATAGTTTTTTGTTTTAATCATAACATCTGAATATTCATTTCAAAAACTTTTATTTTGTTTATAATAGATACTTATATAATTGAAAGTTAAAAAATAATATTATAGGTTTTAAGTAAATTTAGAATTATAATTTTATATAGAGATCACAAATTTAACAGTGTTATATAACATAAAAAAAGAAAAAAACCTCAATCTTTAAATTAATATTTTATAGAATTGTGTAAGTGCAATACACATATACTTAGTTTTAAAACTAAAGATAAACGGTGACATACAATTTTTTATTATCAATTACAATTTTAGCACAGCATGCGTCTATTACTTTTTAATAATATTAATGGGTTAATTAATTTAACTGTTTTTATTCAATGGCAAAAAAAAATGGCACAAGAATAGGTTAAAATGTATTAATGTTTCATAATTTTGAAAATAATTATTGAAGAAACTAAAATTAAAGTATCAAATATCAAAGTAAACTGCGACTTTATGATGTACTATTGGATTATAAGGAAGGAAAAGGTTCTAATATTATTATAAATGTTAATAGCTAATGAGTAAAATTTACCCAATAGTTGGCAATCAAGGGTTAAATATATCTATTACATATAAATTTTATGTAAACTGAAATTAGACTTTAGTAACAAAAATGAGGTACAAATCATACTTAAACCAAAAAAAAACAAAGAATTGTAATACAAAAACATTTTATTATTTTTTTTTTTCATTTTGCAACTAATAGAAAGGATATTTAAAAAACAAAAAGAATTTGTTAGAAAATTCAAAATGTCATCAAATATATTTTTTACCTGTTTTTTTTTTTTGTTTTATACTTACATACATATATACTACTAATTTAATTATATTTAGTATTTTTTGTTACCACGTGTCTTGTTTTCAATGTTAAATTTGGCAGGTGTGAAGGATAAAATAAAAATAACAACTGAAGGATTTTATTTTTTTTTCCTTATTTTTTCAAACTTTTGAATGACTTGAACAATTTTAAATAATTAAATGGAAATTTTTGTATCCTTTTTTGTTCTTTTATATTATCATTTTTTTATTTTTACTTTTATATCCTTTTAGATTCTAATTAGAATTGTTTTTTTTTTTTTGTTATTAGATTTGAACATGTGTTAATACTTTTTTATTTGATTAAAATATTCTCGAATAAATTTGGTAGTTTTATTTAAAAATATAAAAATTTAACATTTAATTTGAAAACTGGTTCAGTTTTGTACTACAAAAAATCTTGTATCATTTTATATTGTTATATTTTTTGTGAATTTTAAATGATTTTTTAAGCAGAACATTTATGTAAACATAAATTTTGATGATAATCAAATGACAGGATTAAAGTTTATTTCGAGAACCTAAAAGTGAACTTCTTAACCAGATTTTATTTTGCTGGCACAGAAATAGTTGTACATGTACACAGTTTTTTTGTTTTTCGGTTGAGTTGTTCTTATTCTTTCTCGTACTTTACTGTACGTTTAAATTTGCTAAAAAAGTTATGTGGAAAATAATTACATCAGTTAAAGATTACCTCTAATCATGGTTAATATTCATAACTTTTAAATGTAATAAGAGTAGGTATTGTATTTGTAATAATATACAATAGAATCATTTCTTTGTTTACATTTGATGCATGTATTAGGAGGATGGACCATAGGTGAGTTTTTTAATGATTTATTTGAATAAAGACTTGACGTCTTGCACATAATTAAATTTTTCAAGTCTAAAAGTTTTCAATCAATAATCAATCATGTATTAGAAAACAATCATTCATATATACCTCAAACATTTTATTTCTAATACTGGTCATCACTTGTTCCATAAATATATTTATAAAAATTTGTTAAAGAAAATTTATTTTCACACCCTCTAAATTTAATCAAAAATTTTAACTTAAATATTTCCTAAAAGTGTAATAAATAAAATTTAATTACTTATTTCTTTGTTCATACATAAATTCAAATAATTTGAAAAAATATTTTAAGTTCATGTTCCTCAATTTTTAATTTTTTTTTTTTTTTTTAATTTTCAATTCATTGAATTTCACATGCAGTTAAAATACGTGATGATTTGCTTACAAAGAATAGTTAGTAAATATTTTCGTGATAGTTTCAGTATTTATTAGTGCAAAAAAAAAAAAAAAAAAAATTGAATTAATATAATTTTTATCTATGCAAATTTTTTTTTTTTTTTGTTATTGTCCTTGAAAAAACGCACATTTTATTCCAAATTATCAAATTTTCTAGACAAAAATTTTCTAGATTAACTAATTTTAGTAATTTAATTGATTATACGTAATCAAAAATGTCAGTTTAATGTTAATGAATACCAAAACCTTTTTTTTATGTACATAGTAATTTTTCTAAAATTTTTCAAATACATTTGACTTAATTTTATCGCTAGCAGATATTACACTGTAAATTAATTGCTACGGTAAGTCCGAAATTGTAGTATCCATTGTAGATTTTGTACCAGTTAGAACCAATCGACAAGAATTATATTTGGTACGGTAAAATAAATGTATTTATATAGAGATAACTGTAGAATGTAATTGTATTATACTTTTAAGAGAAAATAATATAGCTCCTATAGATCCATTTTTTTTTTTTCAATAACGTTCCAACAACAAAAGTTCTTATAACTATTGCACTTTAAAATATGATAAATTTTAACTGATGGAAATATTTTTTTTTATTAAGGTTTACTATATAAATGCCTCAATGCAACATGCGCGTGTTTCTTAAAATTTTAAGTTTTTATAGTAAGTATGTGGAACCAACATGTTATTGAACTCATATGCTTCATAAAATAATGGGGGATGATTATATTTTTAATTTAAAAATATGAAAGATTTAAGGAGAAGTTCAATCTTGTCTTCTTCAAGCAGTATACAATGGTACTAAAAATCCCTCAACAAATTGTTTGGTCAATAAGGGAGATAGAGTTTAGTGGATTAAAGTTCCACATATTGATAGAGCAATCGTTTTCGTTTCGCTGTTCTACACCGTTTTCGACAATTATCACCTACTCTTGTAAAATAAAAACGAAAGAAATGGTTTTGAGTCTAATAACCTCTTGCTTATAACAAAATCTCTACAATAAAATTTTGTTTCGTGGACATGAGGATATTGTAACGTTTAGAATATACGTGCTAATCATATCGTTTAGAATATACATACATACATGTAAACAAGCACAATTTGAATGCTCCAAATGTCATTTGAAATGTGATTTACTTTTAAACATTAAAGAAAATAATAAATAATTTTTTTTGCAATCGTAATATAAAAATTTTGTCTTACAATGTTTTTTTTTTATAAATGTTTTTTCACTTTCTAAAAATTTGAGGAATAAAAGAGGAATTAAAAAGAGAATTAAAGAACTGAGGTTAAAAAGCTGACGCAATATTTATCAACATGTTTCAAATCACGTAAACCATCGTATAGAAATCCTTCAGTTTTATAACTTTTGTGGGAAAAATAAAGTTCAAGAAATTATTTTTGGTCCGTTTTATTTGTGATTGTGATACCTAGAGTTTTTTTTTTTTTTCAAAGAATAAAAAACAATTAATTCATTGTCATGAAAATCATTAATAAATCACAGAAATAAATTATGAAATATGTTAGCAGCTAACTAAATTAGGTCAAAGATTCAGTTCAACATATTTTACAAAACATATTTAAATTATATTTCTTTTTTTTTTTTTTTTGTTAACTTTAATTTCAATTAACCAGGCAATTATATGTTTTTTAATAAGTACTTACCTTATGTGAAAATACAATATTAGTACAGGTGATATGATAGAATATATTATGTTATACAGTCGAACGCTATTTTTAATATACGACCATAAATTATATGTTTAATAATATTTTCTTGATTTTTACTTTTAAGGACTTTAATTAGACATCTTATTTTCACTAATCTACCTATTGATTCTGCTACAGGGTGTGGTACTTTAATATTTAAGAAAATTATAGTGCTTCAAAGATTTCACCGGCTGTCTTTTGTTATATTAAACTTTTATATTAGAACTTAATAGTTTTGTACATATTAACATATAGAATCAACGGAATTAGCATGAAAGAAAATTGCAGAACTATAAGAAGTTCAGAACAAAGCTGTAATTTAATTGGCAGTAAGAAGATAGAAAATTTTTTATTCATTTCACTTGGATCCAAATATTGAATAAATACGTTAATTTATTATTTCTTAAATAAACTCTTAAAAATCTAATTTTTTAAATTTTTAATTTTAATCGAATGATTTTTTAATCATTATATTTGCTATCGCTCACTTTTGTCGCATATATCCTAGGCATCAATAAATTCTCTTATCTAAAATGATTTTGCACAAGAGCGAACTGAATTTCAAAAATTTTTTTTTTTCTGCGCAAGTTTAAAATATGATTGTTCAGCATTAAGTAATTTTTAGTCGATCATAGGGAGTTTAAATGAATGCTTTAAATATCAAAAACAAATGAACAAAATTAAATAAAGTAAATAATTAATAGGTATAACAGTATATAAGATATACTGTGCGTTAACATATTCCTCTTGTATCTTAATAAAAATCTAATTAGAATTTTCTGTCTATCTGTGATGTGATCAAAAATTTTAATGACATTCTAAACCTAAATTCCCATATTAATGAAATGTAATTGTAGAAAATCTTTTTCCTCTTTTTAGATTTTTCTATGTACCCACCCGATTGTATAAATTATGAGTAGATCGAAAAATAAACATCTTTAAGAATGTTTTTTGTTCTTCTTTTTCTGTTTAGTTATATACTTTTCCTTTTATTTCGTTTTATTGTGTGTGAATTCTGTTATCTGTTATATATTTCGTTTCTTTTGTTTAACTTCCTTACTTTATATATTTATGTATGTCAATGTGTATACTATTTCTTCATATTTTGTATTGTAATTTTTATTCAACTTAACACAAAACTGCTGAGTGCTGACTGCTGCTTTGTAGTTGCATATACCGATATATAGTTTTTTTTTTTTATGCTCTTCTTTATATTCTTATTTCTTTTATAAAATATTGTAGATTTATAGATACATATATATATACATATACATACATAATTATTCTTTTTTTTTTTTTTTTTTTTTTTTACGATCGTTTCGTTTGTTTCATGATATTTTTATGCTTAAATTTTAATTTATAAAATATTAAAAAAAAAAAAAAAAAATTATTTTTGATCGAACAGAGGTCAGTTTTATTCAGTCTGTTACCAGTTGAACACATATTTTTTTTGTTTATTAAAAATATATTTTTTTTTTTCTTTTTAATAATTGCGGTTTTTTTTTATTTTGATAAAAATTTTTGAAATACTACCTATATTTTCTTAATTTTTTTTTGGCGCTTTAAATATATAATAGGTATACTTTACGGATGAAAAAAAAAAATTAAATTAAATATTTAATTTAATTTAATTGTTTAATTGTACCTATATATTTTATTTTATAAGGAAGTTTTAAAACAATTTATAACTAATGTTTAAACAAATTATTAAAAAAACCAGAATAAAATTTCCTTATTAGTTAAATATATGTAAGTGATTTAATATCGTAAAAATAAACAATAATAAATTTTGATATCGTATAAAAATTGCGTGTACATAGATATTATTCTAATTTACTTTATTACATACATATGTACATATATTAGTTTGAAGTTTTTTTTTTTTTTATTCAAATAAAAGTAAACAAAGAAAGAAAAAGTGTTGCTTTTTTTTTTTTTTTTAATAAAATAGAAGTGAGTTTTAGAAATTTGTTTATTATTATTTTCTATTTTTTTTTGTACTAAAAGAAACTTTTCGAAACAGAAAAAAAAAAAAAAAAAAATACAAGACCTTGAGATAAATAATATATTACCTACACTTGATAATTATTTTTTTTTTTTTTGTATATAAATTTATTATTTAATGACGTAACTATAATATTCATATTTTATGGTAAGTTTTTATATATATAAACAAAATTAAAATATAAAAATTAAAAATATTTGATTTAGATTAAAAATTCAATGTAAAAAAAAAAGTATAATTTACAAAATCAATATAGGTATAGATAATAACTTAATTCAGTCATTATCTAACAAGACGTTTTAAATATGGCTCGTGCCATAATATTCCAGTATTGCTTTTTTTTTTTTTACATACATATGTATGTACCTACCTATATAATATATTTTATTCTCTATTTTTGTATAAAAATAAAAATGTTTAATTAAAAAAAAAAAAAAAAAGAAATAATTTAAAATAAACAAATTTTCCAGATATTACTGCATATTTCGGCATTTTATTGTTTTTTTTTTGATTTTGATTTTGAAAATGTATTAAGTTTACTTTGTGGGTTTCTGATATATGTATATAGGTATGTATGTATATAAAATGTAAAATGATTGTTTTCCCATTTATTCATATAACTTAAATTCAAATACAATAGCACCTAAAAAAGCTATTCATGATATATATGTATATATACATTAGTGCCAGTTCTAGACCCTTTTTTGAAGCTATCAATTTTTCTTTTTGCTCGATTTGCAAGATTTTATGCGACCTCTTTTTTTCCATTTTATGTTAAGTGAGACTTGAGAGTGAAAAATAATGAGTGAAAAAGTTAAAAATGTGATTTCGTATCAATTTATTATATATATATGTATGTAGGTTGATATATTTACAAAAAATTAAATTTATTTTATTTATAATTAAATTTAGGGCAATAACAATTATAAAATTAAAAGTTTTATTTGCGAAAGTCTTCATTGAAGCAAATTTTGTCATTTAAATATTTTTAAATTTAAAATTTAAGATTTGTGCGATATTCCTCTTAATTCTAATTGTACCAACCATTCAATCTCTCCTGCAGCGTTGTTGTATGTAGTATAGATAGGTACGTTTTAATCAATTTTAATTTTCCAAAAAATTCGTATGTTCATCAAAAATTTATTGACTAAATAAGTAAATATGTATGTAAAAAATCAATTGAATAATTGAATAAAATTATTCTTAGGATTTTTATATTTTTGTTGTGTTGTTACTTCAGAAATAAAAATATAAAAATATATATGAGATTAGCACATTTCAATTACAGAAAAAATTTCATAGAAAAAAAAAAAAAAAAGAGGAAAGAATAAACAGACATATTTGTTGCGTTGCGTTATCTTTTAATATTATCCTTAGAATAAAAAATAATGCTTATCATAATATATACTATAGAAAAAGGTAAATTATAAGTAACAGTATTATTTATTACTATCTGAAAATATGAAAATACTTGTTCTTAACCTGAAAAAATATTTCATGTCAAAAATTTTTTTCAAATAATATATTTCTGCATCTAAATTTTTGCCTAATCTCTGACAGTTATATTATGATCCAACTAAAGTATGTTTCTTCACTCATTATCAAGCTCTTGTCAATTGGAATTCTTAAAACTGAATAGGTACTTCTTGAAAAATATAAAACAATAACAAAACGTATAGAAACAAATACAAACCAATGAAGTGTTAAATTTTTGTCATTTTCACGCAATTAAGTCAGTTAATTGCGTGAAAATGACAAAAGATTTTTCTCTAATTTTAAAGAATTTATAAAAAACTTGCATCACTAATTTTTATTCTTCTAAAAAATTTTGGAATTTTCGTAATTTTACTTCGCACTTTGATAGTAAATTAAAAGTGTTGAAATGAAAGATGAAAAAGTCTAAAAAGTCAAATATACAGTATTAAATGAAATATTTTAATACTTTTTAATTACTTTTTAAAAAGTTCGGATTAAGTCAAGATTAATGTCATATATATCATATTTTATATTGTTTTTACCTTTGCATACTTTTTGTGATCTGATAAAAAATTGAAGAAAAATTGAATAAAAGAAGAAAACATTTATTTGTTTTCTACAGCTATCCGCATCTAGTATTAATACTAGTGGATATATTTTTATGAACCTTTTACCTGTTAAGCGTCATCTGTTCCATTATATACTATTTTTAATTTTTTATAGTTATATTATTTATTTGGATATCACCTGGTTGTTGTTTAAATATACGAATATTTAAACTTTTTTAAATACTTATATTTATTTTTAGTTAAATATGTAACGCTCATATACATATATTTAGAAAGATGTCGCAAATACATATATTTATATCTGAAAAGATGTCGAGTTAAAATGGCTGTTAATTTTGTAAAATTTGGTTGGTCGAGAGCAGCAGGTTCAAAGAGCTGCCTTTTTTTTTAAATGATAAATAACTCAGTGTCATACAACTCCAAAATTTACATAAATTTATTGTTTAATAATAAAATTTTTTTTAGTTTCTTTTACATTACTTTTACCGGAAATCATTTTTCCTAGTAGTTGTTTCATATTTTCATTATATGATGAGACTAAAACTAACAAAACAGACAGTTATATTAATTTTAATAATTTTCTTCTAATTAATTTTGTTATATATATATATTACCTAATGGTTCCTCCATATGTAGTTCCAAGTTTACTATTAATTTTTCTTATAGCAACTGATGTCCTTGGTAAAAAAAATCAATATAAAAGTAAACTACTAATATAATACGGTATATAGATATAGAGGAAAATTAAACTTTAATAAATATAACGGGTTAGGTACAAAATTCGAAAAAAAAAATTCCATTTCCAAAATAACATTTACATAATTACAAAAACAAAAAAAAATTTTACTTATAAAAATTTCAAAATTCAAAATTTAATGGAAAGTACTTTAAATAGTGGGTACTACTCCCCTAAACCTCTGCTTAATAAATTATTGAAATTAAAAATCATCTTTTTGTAACCAAATATAAAATTTCTTTTAATTCAGAATCTCGCATATACTTATGTATATGTATAAATATTCTGTAAAAGGGGAATGCCCTAATTTTATTACCAAATGCAAATAGAACATTTACTTATAGAATTTGTTTTGTAAATTTTATGAAAGTAATTTTTTTTCATTATTTGTAAATTTTTTATTTTTGGAATTATGATACCATCCCAACTATAACCATCTAAATAACCGAAATTTTACTTAATAAAACAAAAAACAAAAAAAAAATTGCGTGGAGTTTGTTGTACCATATATTTATAAAATTTGTAAACAATTATGACCTTGTTTTATTAATTTTATATTATTTATGGTATGTATGTATATAATTCTTCAAAAAGAATTATTTTAATCTATTCAATTTTTAAAAATAGTTTTTAAGTTGATGGCCTTGTTTGCATTTTTTTTTTTGTTTTATTCATTTAAAAACAAATTTTTATTTTAAAGAATTTCTAACCTTTTTTGTCATTATAAAGTTTTTTTTTTTTTTGTTAACTAGAAATACATGAAAGTTTATTTCAAATAAATATTCTTTTATTTTAAAACTTCAAAAAAAAACAAAAAAAAAACAATAATAATTGCTGTTTTTAATTTGCCATTACCATTTTATTTAAAAAAATTTTCAGTTGTTTTAATTGTTGTTACTCATAATAATTTAAAGTGTTCCAATTGTAGTAATTG
Source organism: Poecilobothrus nobilitatus (assembly GCA_947095535.1). Taxonomy (NCBI): domain Eukaryota; kingdom Metazoa; phylum Arthropoda; class Insecta; order Diptera; family Dolichopodidae; genus Poecilobothrus; species Poecilobothrus nobilitatus. Next base: position 81,075,096 of record OX352773.1, on the reverse strand, counting down.
AAATTTTTTATGCCCAGTAAAGTGTTTTATATGTATATATATATATATATATATATATATATATTTAACCTTTGTCTTAAATATAACTTACTTTAAATTTTAATTATTTACTTACAACTTACAATTAAGTAAAACCTTTCTATATTAAGATGTTAAGGTATTCGAACTAATGGTAAATTTCCATAATAAGATATTCATTAAATCACTTTTATAATATTCATGATAGCATCAAATAATATTCAGCTTGTGAAACCATTTTCTATAGATTTCCTTTTTTAGTACATTTTCTAATTTTTATTTGTTTCATTCTGCCTGTCCGTCTGTTTATAAAACTTCCACATTTAAAGCAATATGGTCTCATTAAAAAATTAATGTTGTTAAATAATTTTTTTTATTTAGTTTCATCCATTAAGGAGCTACAGTCCATCAAAGTTAGAAAAGCTCCATTTTTCCAAATTCTGCTGAACACTTTTCTTAAAACGTTAAATGGCAGAAAACATTTTTAAACTTTATCATTTTTTGCAATTTATTAGTATGTAAATTTACTGTTATATGAAAATAACATTTTGCAATATTTTGGTTCCTCAGCTCAAAAAAAAAAATTATTGTATTTTCCCGTGTTTACGAGCTGTCAAAGGAATACGAGGGAGGTCTTACGAGGGATCAATAATCCAAATATCTCTATTTTTAGAAACCTGTAAGTTGCTCATGCATAGTTTAAATTAATCGCAAGTAAGACACAAAAAAAAATGAGCCTTTAAATATACTTAGCGCATTGTTTGTTTTTTTTTGACTAATTAAATTGATTCTTTTATTAAAACAAAAAAATATACCCTTATAAAAATATAGACTCTCACTCTATTATTAAAATAATGTCACGTGTCATACTTATAAGTATGTACTTATATTGAAAAATATGATAAAAAAAAATGTCATAACAAAATCATTTATTTAAAAACTATTTTATACTGCTTTTATTTATTCCTCATTAAGTAAAAAAACCTCAAATTATACTAACCTAATAGTAAAAAATTCTTAAGAAAATAAAAAAAAAATAAGTCAATTTTATTATATAAATTATCATCAGTGAGATAATAAATACCATATCTGACAGCTACAATTATCAGTTGTTAAGTTTTAAACTAAATCTATTTTGTTTTTCATTTTCTTTTATAGAATCTTTTAATATTTATGAACTATTCATATTCATGTATGTATTATTTGTTTTTTTTTTTTAATTCGTTTAAGTTCTGACATTTTATACTTATTATAAGTCAAATGGCAGCCAGTCAGCACACTTTGAAATTTATTTTTTCGCTCCTTTAGAGTTTAACAAAAACTTGTAATATAGCTACTTATAAACATATATATTATATTAATATAGTACTAGTACAATATGTATATAGTTGAAAGAAAAAAGACATTGTACTTAAGTACATATATAATTCGATGGCCCCAAATAATAACAATGTAAATGTAAAATGATATAAAAAAGTTTAAAGCTTTGCGAAATATTGTTTATTGTAACTTTGTTAAGTGAAACAATATTTTAAATTCATGATTTTAAATGTTAAAAATACCAACACTAGTTTTAAAAATAATTTTAAAAAATTTTAAACTATATGAACTGCTTCTATGAAATATATTACGCTATTTATGGATATAATATACAACAAATATTCATAATTTCTAAGAGTATCTAGAAAAGCAGTTATAATTTCCATTAGATTTTATGGATACAAAAATATACCTCAGTTACCTCATATTTTCAGTATTTTCAGTGTAATAAAGATTTAACTTGATTTAATATATAATTATTATTTGAAACCATCGATATGTATGTATGTGCCAATCATCGATATATATGTATAATGTGCCAACCAAATCTATTAACTCCAATATTCAGTTTTTACAAATTAAATTTAAATATATGTGCCATTTAAGTGTATTAAATAGCTATTTCAATAAAATTAACTTATTTTGAATCGAAAAACGTTTAATTCTAAGTTTGAATTTTAAAAATTAAAAAAAAACTAAGAAGCGTTTTTAAGCTGAACTAAGAAGCGTGGATTTAATCGGTTTGTTTTGAGTGCGGCACATATACAGCAAAAAAAAAGAAATCTTAAAATAAAAATATCTTAAAAATACTGAAGATACAAAACCAAGTTTATAGTTAAAACAAAATCAAGTAAAACAAAAAAAAAATTAAAAGAAATCACCAACGCGTTGTTGACTATAATAGTGCTAACTAAACAAAGAAAATGAGGGAAACATGTAAAAAGAATTAAAAAATGAATACATACTTAAAAGATAAATAATGTTTTCTTTTATTTGCTATTTCACTTCTATTTATTTTTTTTTTATTCTCCTTCTCTTCCTCCTATATTTGTTTTCTTTTTCATTCTCTCATAAAATTAAAATGATTTGTTAACAATTGAAATCAACAAAAGATCAAAAAGACAAAATTTGATGGATAAATAAAGAAAAATAGTAAGAAGAGTACATGCATGCATCATCATCATCATCATCATCATGATCATTATCTTCAAACATCTGGCTTATATTTTTATGTGAGTTAAAAGTTCAAACTTTCAAGCCAATTATGATGAACAATTTTTATTTCTGATTATTTTTGTTAAGGTTAAAATTCTTTTGCTCTGTTTCATAGTGTTTATTTATACACATATGAAAAGTATTATAGCATTTTCTCTTAAATAACATTGTGAACCCCATTCGCCCATATATATGTACATATATAAACTGTATGATTACATAACAGTTTTTTTTTTTTTTTTTTTTATGTAAACAATAGAAAATCGTTTTGCTTTTTCTTTGTAATGATAATTTAAGTTTAGATGTTATTTTTTTTTTTTATATTATAGAAATACTTTTTAGAGGTGCTGTACAATACTACATATAGTTTTATAATATATCTTATCTTATATTATATAGTACTTGTGCATACTGAAAATAAAAAAAAAAAAAACTATAATATAATAAATATGTACATGGTGTCGGTATGTATTCCGTTCGAACTCACTTATCTGTTTTGTATGTACATTTTTTGATAGATAATAGAGTAATAGACAATTATAAGATAAGTATCTACGTTTTTTTTTTTAACTCTTCAAAACCTTTCATTAGCTTTTTAAGTAGATTGGGTTCTTTTATAAAATTAAAAAAAAAAAAAATGGTTTTTTGTCAAAAAATAATTTTAAAATAAAATTGAGTGGTTTCTATAGTCAAAAAGCGATTATCTCCACCATAAATGAAATTTTAAGAAAGTTTAACTTTGATTTAGTTAAATTTTTTATATTAAACTATAGATAAAATGTTCTTTATAATTAAAATACTTACTTAGATGTATTTGAGAATATCCAATAATAGATTTAATAATTAAGTGTAAGGATTTTAGGAAATTATGTTTATTTCCTTTTTCAACAAATATTCTTCCGCACCATTAAAAATAAAGTAATTTAAAAAGTTTAAGAATTTATAAAAATGCATACTTCCATAAAGTTATTCTTTAAAAATTATTCTAAAATTGAAATTTTAAACTAAAAAAATTAAAAGAAAAATTAATTGAAAATCACTTTTTTTCCCCTCCTAAATAGAGTCGGTGTAAAACTTCAAAAGTCATTCATAGTAAATAGTTTTAGAGTTTAACCAACCAAAATATCCCTTTTAAAGCTAACTTTATATTGAAAACTGTAGTACAAATGCCCTGTTTGGCTTTTGCGGAAAAAAAGATTTAGAAAAATTTGGGATTATCTAGAATGGGTAAGAAATTATGGAAGGAATTTAATTCTTTTTTAAGTTTTAAATATTTTTAAAATTACAATTATTTAAGAGAATCGAAAAAGTTATACATGTCATAATTTTTGTTTCATATAACAGTCAAAATTAATTAAATCGAAAAAATGTCTTGTCGTATGACGTTTTTAGACTAAAATGATGTGATACATATATACATATATATATCTATATAGTAAAAATTGAGTTAAAACTATTTGTAAATATGTGTCTTTTTTCAATTTTTGGGTGCGACTTTGCAATAAAAGGCCATTTTTATCATATAGTATAGCTATAATAGATAAGTTAATGCTTAACAATGCTGTAAAGAGAGCAAAGAAAGTTCTTTCTTCTATTTTCTTGCCATTTATACTATATAATTTGTTATATGTATCCCACCAATTCATCTGAAAAAGAGAAATATGATGATCTTATAAAGTATTAGGATGATTGTAAGATTTGTTTTAAATTTACCATACCATTAGAGGAAGTTCAAAAAAAAAAAAAATTAAATTATCATACTAAGTTTTTAATTTATTAACTGTAGTTTTTAATTACCACTTAGTCATAGGATTTAATACAATACCGTTTCATAACAAACTAATTACTTATATATATATTTTTTTTATTTAATTATATGTGCTTTTAATTTGTATTGTTAATATATTTTATTATCAAAAATTAAATAAAAAAATGTAAGTGAATAATAAAAGATTAGATTGAAGTTCAGGATCATGGTGTAAGAATTTTACTATACTAATATACTTAAGTTTTAAATTACAAATTTGTTATGCAATAGAGTGTTTTTTTTTTTTCATTTAAATGTAATAAAATTTATTTGAATTATTATTACACAATAGATTATTAATAATCAACTAATCATTGGCTTAGGTGAGACCTTTGTTTTTTTTTTTAAATGTTTTTCTACTGCTTACAGTTTTGTCCTTGACCTCTTTGTCTTTTAAACACTTTGATATAATTCGTCCTTGTAATTCTGAATTTTACTTTTTTTTTTGCCATCATTCTATTAGTAAAACCTATACAATGTCCTAAAACTAGATTTTAGTTTCTCAAGATCTCTTGTCTTTTAATATAATATTTAGACTAAATAGAATTGAATAGAGGGTGTCTGATTAAAATACACTTTTAAAATAGGGTTTACTTATATAAAATTCACAATGAGTGCTGTTTTTATTTTAAATAAATGTTTTTACATTCAATTTTGGTTGTATTTTAAGCGCATCTAATTTTTATTCAAATTTACCTTTTTTAGATTTTTTGGTTTACTATACATTTAAAATAGGGGTATTTATTAGAATACATAATAGACTTTCATAAGTTTATCTTTATATTGTTTGCAATAATAATAAATTGTAAATATTGAAAATTTTAATCATGCAATTAACACATGTACAATTGCGCATATTTTATTAGTTTTTTTTTTTTTTTCATATTAAAATTTTTATGACTGGTAGGTACTTAAGTAACTTTTTAAAAATTTTATCTAAAAAAAAAAAAAAAAAAATTTCTAAGATATTTTGCAAAATATAAAATAACACTCAAAATAAAAAATAGAAATTTTGTTTACTAGGAACTAACTTAAATTTTATGTAAACTTATTTTTTTAAAAAATTAATGCTTTGTTATTTAATTGTTTATTTTTTTTTTTTTTTAATGATTAATTATTTTTTTTTTAAAAAAAGTTGTTTTTAAATTAACTATAATAATTTTCTAAAAATACTAAAAATTCATAGTTAAGTTCTAACACTATTCATTTATTTATAATAGAATAGTGGTAGGACTATTAAAATTAGGGTTGGATTATGATATGAATATATTATATTGGTATGTTGTATATAATATAAAGGGCAGTCTAATAAGGTAATCTTATTCTTGTTCCTTAAAAAAAAAAAATATATATTTAAATTAAACAGTGCTTATATGTATAAGAATTGCATAATATAATTTATAATACTGAATAGTACTAATATGAAGAACTTTACACTTTGGGACAGATAATTTATTATATTTTAACTTTATTTAATATTAATCACCGTGATGCAGTACTATACGCAGATCCGGAAACATCAATGATATTTGACGGTAAACTTTAATAATTTTAATAACTTTTCAAAACCTTTTCTTTTTCAAACCTAATCTAACCTTTTCAAAAGCTTCTTCAGAATTCTCATTAAAAATAAAAATTCAAAAAAGAAAGATAATAATTGAGAATTGGACAAAACAGGAACCGCGACGCAAACGCTAAAAATCAAAATTAAATAAAATTACTCAAGAAGTTGTCCGAATCGTTGGGACGCATTATGCATTATAATATAGAGAGTTTAAGGTGATAAAACTCTATAAAATATTTTTAGCAAAAAAAATTTTTTTTTCCATAAAATGAACGAAAATAAAAAATTACGTAATTTCGCAAAAAAACGAAAAAAAACTGATTCAAATAATGAAGAAATTGTACAATTGTATTTTCGGAAATAATTTTCTAACAATTTTTAGAAAGTTTTTTCGATTTTCTGAAATTTTTTTTTCCATTTTTTTAATTGTTGTATAGAGTTTTATCACCTTAAGCCCTCGATATATAAATACTTACATACGTTACACATTTTCTAAAAATATAACGGAAATACGATGTATAATTTTTCACTTAAAGTTTTAAATTTCACTTCTTATATCTACGATTAAAATCTTTTCTCTCATACCTTTCAGATATCATTTTAATCCTAATTATTTTCTAAAACCTTAAAAAGGATTAGAATTTTTAAATTTAAATATCCCAATACCTACTTGCATATTGTAGAGAAAAAATTATTTTAAAATTATCCTTTACCATGTAGGAGAAATAAGTGATTCCAACGAAATTGTATACGTATACAAATTACAGGTGCTGAACAACCCAACATCCCAATTTGATCAAATATACTTTATTTATAATAATATATCAAGATTGTCACTAATGTCTTCATAATAATTAATAAGAAAACACTCTAAATGATAGAGAAACTAATTTTACTGTAATCAGTCAAAAGAAAATCACATGATTAATTATGTCCATTATAATAGTCCATAAATGTATTAACATTTAATCGCTGCATGTAATATACTGTTATCATTATGAAGGACGTTCACTGCTAAAATTTATAATAAAATTTGTTCGTGAGCAGTCATTATGATCATTAGTTTTATGATTAATTCTCGCGATTATTTTAAATTTTCACGTGACAAAAAAATATAACATATGAAAAAAAAAGAAAAAGATTTTTAAAATGCTTGGCTACGAAATACAGAAAAATGAAATGCAGAAAATCAAAATTCCGTAATTTAAAATCCAGTAAATCAAAATGCATAAAACAAAATCTATAAAAACTAAATCTATAGAAATTACAAAATCTAGAAGAAAAGCAAAATTCTGAAATTACAAAATCCAGAAAAATTTATAAATATGTAACTGTATTCCTTAGGATAATTAACAGTGGAATTATATATAGTGGCTGCTGTGGCAGACCCATAATACCTTGAAAAAAAAAAAAAGGAAATTTAAAAATAAAAATCTTGAAAAAATTGAAACTCGATGAATTGGTTTTTTTTTTACATAAAGTAAAAATTAGGTGATGTTTTGTTCATAAACACTACTTAACTCATCGGTAAGGCTGTAGTGTTTATTTGACAGAAGCACTACTAAAATTTTTAGTTTTTCAACTAGTTCTATATATATAAATTCACAAAAAACTACTGTGAATTATTAGAACTAGTTGAAAATTTCCTTAAAACCATGACAATATGACATGTACAACATGATTTTTTTTCTTTATGAAATTCTTAGCAGTCATAAATAAAGTTCATAGTAATCCTTCTAACAAAAAGTTCTTGGTATTGAAATAATTTTCTGGAAAAAGCAGATGTTTTATTTTTCGCATCCAACACAAATATCAAGAAAACGAAAAAATTTTTATAATGAACGCTGTGGCCAACCCTTAAAAAAGTTGAAACTCTGATTTTGTAATCAATTATAATATTAAATTATATGAATCAAATATGAATCAATTGTAAATGGATCAATTTAGTGTTAACAATATTTTCATTAATCATAAAGATTTAGTACATAATTGTTCGAACAACATTTTTCCAGATTTTGTAATTTAATTTTGTTTAGATTTCATTTTTCTGATAAATGTAGTGATCCCTTTCAAATTTGTTTGTCTGAGAAGAGTGATTTTTAAAACAAAAGATTTATCATACTTCTAAAATACAAAAATAAATAAATAAAAAAAACTGGATAGATACTCAAATTTTTTTATTTGAAATTAATTTTTTTGCAGAACAAAAAAAAAAACAAAAGTAAAAAATGTCATTAGACTTTGACATTACCTTTCCACCAACGCTTTGTTGTTTTTTTTTTTTTTAAATGTTATAATTTTTTAACAATGTTTTTTTTTTTTTTTTGGTACAATTTTTGTTATTTTTTTATGTAAAAAAAAATTGTTTCACGTTTTTAACACTCTTTCGAAGCGTGGCTATCCATTTAGTAAATAATTGAAGATATTTAATGAAAAATTAATATTTTTCCACAAATAAACAAAAAAATCAAAAATTTTCCAAATGATATTTTATTATTAATTTATTAATTTACACGGGGCGGTCCATTGTACAAATTTACACGTGATATAAATTATAATAAAAAAAAATTTTTTAATACTACATATTTGTTTTTATTTTTATTAATAATAAATTTAAATTTAATTCTATATTCTATTTTGGCTATTATAATAATTAATACTGTGATATTTCGGATATTGGTCAGTTAAGAAAACAGAGAAAGAAAAGAACAGATTACAAAGGATGGTGAGAATCATCGAAAGATACTGTACGCAACACATTTAGACTTTAGACTTTAACTCACTAAATACTTGAGACTTTTCCGTTAACTCTTATAGATCTACTTAAATTGCAGATCTTCGTGAAGGTGATCTGCGTTTATAACTAAATCTAGTGGCCTAGTTCTTTCAACTCTTCTATTGGCATTTTCGAAATGTAAGAGTTTTGCTGTGCGCTTATAAACGGGTTTTATGTTTTAGTGCATATAATTTTATTTCATCGCTTACAGTAGATATTTCTAGATTCATATGTAAATCACAATTTCGTACGTATAGCAAGGAGCACTAGTCATGTTACGTAGAAGCAATAGTAGCAATGTTGGAAATTAAAATAGACATGTAACTAATAAGTACAAAGTACAAATCTGTAAAGTAGCATCGAGAACAGATAAACTTCAAGAAAATTTCCGTTGCTTGTATTGACACATAATTGGACGACACTACGATTATTAAGTTAGTAAATTTAGTATGTGAGAAAGAGCATACAAATTATGAATCATATGATATGAATGATTTCTTATTTATCTATTATATAGTTATACTTGTAATTTCGTAAATTGAAAACTTATTGAATAATCATATAATAGCTAATGATTATTACTGTTACCCTATTCAAGTTAGGCATAATAATACACAACAAAGAAATCTGAAGCTTATGTACAAGAGCATCTGATACGAAATAAGGAAACAATGCTAACTATATAGAATAAAGATGAAGAAGAAGAAGTTCATTTTTGGTTAATTTTTTTTTTTTTTTTCTTTTAATTATTGAAATTGCAGTAAAAAAAAAAAATAAATAAGTAATAAAAACTTGATTTTCAGGAACAAAGTCTAAATAAAAAAAAAATTATAAATTAATTTAATATAACGGTTTAAAGAAAATAAGGAAAAACATTAAAAAATGAAATAAAATTTAATAAAAATATTTGGAACAAAGCCAAATTCTATTAACCATTTCAAAATTTTTGTCTGAAAAAAAATTTCATTTTTAAATATGTTTAAATTATTCTTTCATATAATATGTATATTTATACCGGGTGTCCTGTTATTGAAATAAAAAATTAAAAATGGGGAAATTGAAACAAATTAAAAATTGTATTAAAAAAAAAAAATTTTGTAAATAAAAATTTATTATTTCTTTAAATTAACATATATGTCTGTTAATGTGTTCATCGTGTTTACGATGTTTCTAGGAAGGTTATCTATGGTAGTTTCCAGTTTGTGCTCTTTCAAATGCAGTTTTTATCAAAAATATTATACCTATTTGGGAATCATTTTTGACTAGAAAATGGAGCACACAGAAAACGCACTTCTTCTGTAAAGAAAAAGGATTAAAAGAAAAATGATTTCGTTACCTAGAAATAGGATTAAAATATATTTTTTTTTTGTTATAATTAAACCTTAACTTCTTTTAAGAAATGAGTTTTTTATTATTGAATTAAAATCCTATGCATATATGATACATTTAAACAATTTTTGGAATATTAAAAAAAAAAAAAATTGCATTAAGTGAAGAAAATAAGTGAACAATAAAGTAGAACGAGTGATCCATCAGATCAAGTGTTAAAAAACAATTTTTTTCCCTTCTCACTTCTATAAAGAGTATAAGGGTAAGTTCACATGGGATGCATGGCATCCAAATGCAAAAATTATTCCGGTTACATTTTGTGTATTCTTCGGTAATATTAACGAATATTTTGCATCTATTCTGCATCCACTCGTGCACGAGCTGCAAAACGGCGACATTTTTATTTTGGAAGTTTTATTTGAAAGTACCTATTAGGCTAGCTAGCATATATGTACAATTACATAAATATTGTTTTGACATTTGATGAAAACATTTTTTATTTACAAAATACAAAATGGTTAAACCAGAGAAAATTGTGATTTTATGTAAGAAAAAATTTTAATTAATGTTATAAATATGATTTATTAAATACACATATAAAATTAATTAATAAAATTATAATAAAATTAATTATTAAAATTATATTCATTTTCAAAATATTTCAAAATATTATCGTTTAAAATTTTTGACATTTGATTTTATCTCTGTATTTGCCGTTAAAACAAATTTGCATCTCGTATGCTCCTTATAAAGGATACAAAAAATTTTGCATCTAAAATGGGCGAAAGGGAGATCATGTCATGAATGCGATATATATTTTCAACCAATAAAATTTTTGTATCCGGATGCATGCATCCCATGTGAACTTACCCTAAATCATCCACTAAGTCAATTATTATATTATTATTCATATTGACTAATCATAAATTTCTGGAATCATTAATTTCACTAAGCAGTTGATTACTGGGCTGTAGTTTTCGTATACAAGAAAGGCTATTAAAAAAAATCTATATATTTTTTGATTAATCAATATAACCTAGTCGGGGTTTGTTTCAAAACTAATATTTTAATAGAATTTGTATTTCATATTTAAAATTAATTTTTTAAAATGCTTTTTGACATCCCGTATTAATAACTTTTACTTGTAAAGCATCTTGTCTATACAAATATATATTTTTATAGAAGTAATGTATCTACTATCTATATACATTGTACATGTAAAAAATAATGTTATGATATTTATAAATTTTTATTTATATTTTTAGAAAAATAAGTAATAGATAGATTTTTCTTTAAAAAAAAATAAATTACAAATTGAAGAATAAAATATCCCTTTAGATTAGATACATTTGTGATTTATTGACCTTCCCTACTAATTATTAAGAAATTTATTTAAATTTTCTAACACGTAAAATATATGTAATGTGTTTTTAGGCAAAAATTAAAAACAGATTATTTAAGAATTAAGAAAATTTTTTTAATGATGTCTGACAAAACTGACATTAAAAAATAAATAAATTAAATTTAAAAAAAAAATGTTTGGGGGGTTTGGTTTGAAATTGAAATAAGTAGGTATATCTTAAAAATTTTTATTATTATATAAGTACTATAGATTTAAGATTGATTTTTTGATTATACAACACAAAATTCTTATAATTTTTATTAAAGAAAATTTTAATTTAAATCAAGTTTAACAGGCTTAAATTTTTCTTAACTTAAAAAAAATTTACACAAAATTCATTAAAAGATTATGTACATAGAAAAAGAAATCTAATTATCGAAATTTTAAACCGAAATTATTTAAGTATCTTTTAATTTATAAATTTTATTCAGTTCTATATATACAGGATATTTCGAGAATAACCTGCAATAGAGCAGTAGATAATAGGAGAAACTTTATTTTATGTTAACTTTTATGTTTTTTAAGATTCAAAAAAAAAATTTTGATGTCAAAATGTTCGGAAGGAATAAAAAGAATGATAGAATTTTATTTAGAATAAAAAAATAGTATGATAATTGCGCAATTTTTTGAGCTCATAATTTTAAACTTTAAGTCATTATAACTTCCAATTAAGAAAAGCAATACTCGTTATTTTTTATGACATAAAAAAAACAATTCAACGGGCTCTAATGTGCTCTTTAAATTTTTTCTCTATCTACTTTCTACTATAGGTTTTCGATTTTATAAGTGAAAAACAAACATCAAAGAATTTAGTAAAAAAAATTATTAAAATCTTTTATTAAAAAATCGAATCTTTAAGGCGTTTTAACTCCTTATTAGTTGAAGATGGACCCTCCTCCCCATACAAGTTTTTGCTTGAACTCTCCTATCGCCTACTGCTCTATATGGCAGGAAATAACTTGGCTAGCAGTATATATATAACTGACACTCTGTATGTATATAACTAATGTATATATATGTATAACTAATGCTTATTTAAAAAAAAATTATTCAAACCTTAATTAAAAGGTCCTAAAAAACTTGGTAACAAACAGTATTAAAGTTTTTTTTTTTTAATATCTCTTACATTGAGAAATTTATAAAGTAAGTTTTTCTTAGAATCTAATATATTAACCATTGGGTTAAGGAATTAGAACTATACCATCAAAGAATACCCTTATTCCGAAAACAAAATAAAGATCTTAATATATTTATAAAAGAATTGTATTTTTTTCATTTTTAGATAATAGTTGATTAAAATCTATAAAAACTCTTTTATTTTCAAGAATGAAAATTTTCAGATAACAATCCGGGAAAATATAAAATCAAAATCTTCCCTTAAAATATTACACTGCATGTAAGTCAAAAGAAAGTGAATTTATCTAATATCTTGTATAAATAACTTAGAAAATAAATTTACAATGGCTTTATTAATTATACTATTTACAAAAGACTACAAATTTAGTTTTAATATTAAATAAAGTAATATGTATGGTTACTTAACATTAAGTAACCAAACTACATTTAATTGTTACTCATATTAAAATATCTAACTTTTTATTTTTTTTTGTTTTCATACATTTATTTACAATTCATTTAATAAATTAATTAATTATTTCTAGTTTTACTTTTTTTTTTTTTTTTTATTTTGCGTTCACCTTTATTTACCTGAATTTTTTTTTCAACTACTCGTATATTATGTATAGTAAATATTGAATAAATTATATTGCAAAAAGGGTGTGAAAAGAAATGTTAATTAATAATAATTATATAAAAATATAATAAAAGAAAAAAAGAAGAATAACTAATTAAATATTATAAAAATGTAATGTGTAAGTATAATATACATATATGTATATGTAGTTTTCAATTAAACTTTATTTTTAATACTTTAAAAAGGTGCAATTAATTTTCTTTTCATTAAAAAATAGTTTAGTTTTATTTAATCAGACATTATTATACAATTTTGTATTAAAGAAATTATAATTAATATGCAAACTTTAATATATAAGTACATACAGTAAAGTCCAAATAATTGTTCCATTTTGAAGATAAATTCTTTTTTAAAAACATCTTATCATATGCTATATAGTTTAAGATAGACCAGGATAGACATACAAAGTTCATAAATTGGTTGTTGTTTTAGCTAAATTTTCATAAACTTCAAAATAAATTAGATGTGACGCCATATAAATGTCGATACAATTAAGTAATAGCTTATAATATCATTTTTGAAAAACGCCTTGCGACACACCAATTACAAGATCAGTTGATCGTTTTTTTTCTTCAAATGCTATAATCATATTAATCATATATAGAAATCGAGTGATTTTTTACTGATTAAAAATTTTTTTTACCATTATAAACAAATTTTTGAGACAAATATTTCATTATTTATTTATTAATTTTTTGCCTCTAAAGCCTTAGTATTTGCTAAAAGAGTTTTAGTGCTCTTAGAGAATTTGTATTAATTGTTTTACTTAATAATGCTAATAATTTTAATAATGCAATTTACAATAATTTAAAAGTATTTTAGTGATAGAATAAACAGTCAAATACAAAAATTTTTCATTCAATTTAAGCTTTTTTTCATCCAACTTCAATAAATTCAACATTCAAAAAACATTAAACAACTTTTCATTCAAATTAAATCCTTTTTTAGCACATATTCAAACAATTTTGATAAAATATGCTTATTTATTAATGTTTCACTCTGTCCATCTGTTTGCCCGTCTGAGTTTTTACAAAATTTCTACATCGTTTGAAATAAAGCAATGAAATTTTAACTACGGATAGGCATCGCCAAAAAACTAATTTTGTGGAACAACTTTTTTCTGTAGCCCTACCCGTTACGGAGCTTTACCCCTACAAAGTTCGAAAAAGCCCTATTTTTAAATTGTTATAATACAGGTTCTATAATGTATATTTTCAATTTTTGCAAAAAATTGGATCTCTTCTATCTTTCAAATGGTTTAACTTAGAAGCTTGAAATTTTGAGAGGAGTTAGATCTTTCAATTCAGTATAAGTTATTTCAGGAAATATTTTTGTGTCGCCCCCGGTTTAGGAGCTGTAAGGGGTCTAAAACTTGTTTGTGTTGTTAACAATTTTTCTTAATAAGTAGTTACCTTATAATTGAGGAAAGTGTTAATTTCATTTTTCTCAATTTTTTCTTACCAAAAAAAAAATCGAAAAACCAATTTCTTATCAAAATTTGTTTTTCAATATATCTACTTTTTACTCTATAAACTTATTATGGAATATTTTTTAATTTTTTAATGTGCTTTTTTGAAAACCCTTGGTTTTTTCTATTACTTGTTTATAATTTAAACCTACTTTTTTCAATCAAATTAATTTGAACGAAAAATTCTTTAATTTTACTGAACAAAATAGGTTTAATTTAAAAAAAAGTTTAAAAAGGTTTTAAAAGATTTTAAAATGTTGAATTTGGTTGAAAAAATGTTTAAAATGAATAAAAAATTGTAGTATTCGACTGTAAAAAAGTATATAATAATATGTGAAATGCTACCCATGGGTAATGATTAGATTAAATGAGAATTTTACGCTTATACTGAAGTGTGAATATTTACCAATTCACAGATTTTAATTTTGTAGTTATTCTAATGTGATGAACACACCGAATTTTGAAATGATGAATTTTGCTATTGGTTGTTTAGTTCAATGTTCCACTTAATGTTGTTTACATTTATGCTAAAGATATGTACCATTCTTTACGTTTGTTAGTTTTAAATGTAGTTCATAGATAACAAAATTTTGTTCAAAGTATTTTTTCGAGTCAAATATCTGGGTTTCATTGTACCTACTTAAAATAAATATTACATTTTTATATATTTGTTTTATTAATTTATTATTAAAACTTGATTCGAAAAAGTAAATAATTAATTATATATTTGCATTTTAGTAATTTTTAGATTTTTCATTCGCAATAGAAATTAATAAACGATAAATATATACCAATGTCTAATACTCCTTTTTCGACTTTAATGTGAGAAAAACGTTTTGTTATATCCAATTTTTAACAGCTTTTTTTTTCTATTCAATAATATCAATCTAGGAATATGTTGCCTTGTACTAAAAAGTACTTGAGACTAAATTGAATGGGATACGGACGGGAAAAATACGGATAAAGGGGAATGGGACGGTAATGGCGTCGTAAATCTGTTAAGTATCAAGTGGAATTTTTTTTTTTTTTTTTGGTTCCTCCACTACATTGAATATGTGATGAAGAAATAAATCCACCTTCTCCTTTTTTGATGTCGTTTCAGTACTATATAGTGCTAAATTATAATTATATTATTGTTTACGTTATTATATACATATTATTATATTTTATATAATATTTTGACTTGACCGAACCTTAAATCGATCTTTCACCTGAAAGTCTGACGACTTACGTATTTCGTCAGTCGTCAGACAAGTTAGAATTGAATTGTTGAAATTAGAGATTTTCTAATCAAATTTTTTAAATTTAAGAAATAGCTGTATAAAGTATCTTTTATCTTTCCAAGGTGTTATAATTGAATTTTTATATAACCTACATAAATCTGTACTATTTTATCTTTTATATATTATATGAGGAAGCTTATAATAAAATCTGTAAATTACAAAAATCAAAATTACAAGAACAAAATTTATAAGTTGAAAATTATGTAGGTATTAACTGGTACCAATTTGTAAATTATAAAATTCGTAATATTACAAAATCTGTATAAAATAATAATTTTTATTATTTAAGTCACTGTGTTATCACTGATAAAAAAAAAATGATGTATCCAGTGTGTATTGTTTTAATAACTAACATTTGTATGAGTTATAAACAAAGAAACTAATTTTAATATAAAACTAATTTTAGTATAAAGTAAGAAACACGATAAAGCAACAACTTCAAATACAAAATTTGACAGTTTTACAAAATTTGTCGCTTACTTTTTTTAATATTTACATGTTTAAAGTCTTTTATTAATCTATTGTTTGCATAATGCAAGTTGTTCTTAAATTTACCGGCCACATATGTAGTTTTTTAGTCGAATAATAAAACGGTATATTTAAGATGAGTTTTAATATTTTATTTTGGACAATTTGTAATTTTTTTAAATGTGTTTTGGCACTATCTCCCCAAATTGGAGCTCCATAGTTAAGAATAGGTATAAAATATTGTTTTTAAAATGATAATTTTATTATGTAGTTTGAGGAACGAATTTCTATTAATGACAGGGTATAATATTTTACTAGTTTTGTTAATTTTGTTTATAGTTTAAGATATTATGTACTCCTGAAAAGTTAATTTTTTGTACAGTTGAATACCTAGGTATTTTACCGTTTCCATCCAATTTATTTCAAATGACCAAATTTTCTTGTGGGAGTAGTGCTGTTTTTCTTTTTTTGGTCAAAAATATAACAATTCTGTTATATGTATATTATGAACTCATTTTATAAATTTTTTATTATTTATTCACTCTCAATTGATGATTCAATTGATCAATTGATGAATTGGATGATAAATTTATTAAATTTATTGATTATTATTTACATTTTGAATGATTTATGATTGAAGACATGCCATGAATAATTTGTTTTTGAACTCATATCTACATGTATATTCATATTTTATATAACTATATATATATATATATTTAAAAATCTTAATAATAAAAATTTTACATAATATTAAATAAAAACAATTGAAATTTCTATTTTATTTTATTTTTATATCTATTTTGTATTTCTTTTTATTTTAATTTATTATTTTTTTTTATTTATTTACAGAGGTGTTAGTTCAACGGTACGCCGATGTATATGTAAAGAAAGTGGAACTGAATACGCAGCAAAAATTATTGATTTAGGTGGTCTTAATGAAAATGATGAAATGAATCCACAAAGTATGCAGGAACAAACTAGACAAGAAATTGCTATTTTAAGACAAGTAATGGGTCATCCGTATATAAGTAAGTTGCTTTTAATGTAATTATTACATATTTATGTCTAAAATTAAATTATGCTTATCCAACTCCCAACAAAAGCATAGCATAAATATTTTCCAGAATTTTAAAACAAAATTTTAGCCGTTTTTAAAACTTTGTGTAATAAGATTTGGCATACCCTTTAGTTTTATATCATTATTGGTTTTTATTTAATCTATTTTAAGTTTTAACTTTTTTTCAAAGAAAGTCACATGACAAAAATCGGTTTTCTAAATGAATTTTTCATGAAAAGACCTTTCTTAAAAAAGTATATTTTCTACAATATACTACAAATGTAAAATGATATATTAGATGTAGCATGTTTTTGTTTTGTAAAAAGGTTTGGTTTGCTCAACTGAAGTTGAAAAAGTAGATATTAAGTACGTTAAGATAAACTGATTCAATTCAATTTTTCCACAAATGTTACGTTCAAATGTACCGTTAGTTTACTTATAGGTACTTTACATAATTTTAATGTTTGGTGCAAGAATATAAATTTCGGCTAAACATAACGTCTTTTGTAATATGAAATCATCGTATTTAGTCTATCTTATAAAAAGCCGTTTTCTTGCAAAATGTTCACTTATAAAATGGGATATTTACGAAGTGATTTTTTTCTAAAATGACCTTTAATCAAAGATATTTTTTGTCAATATATATACTATATATATTGACATATATTGACTATATATATTACTATATATATTTTTTGTCAATATATTCACTTAAAGTAAAAAAGTTTTTAGTTAAAGAAAAAAGTACTAAAAGTTTTTACTCAAAGTAAAAATACCTACCTTTTTACTTTGAGTAAAAACTTTTAGTACTTTTTTATTTAACTAAATTCAATTCAGTTAAAGTAAAAACGGTATATCGATTTAAAATTTGATACTAAATTAATTTCGAGAATTTCTGTTTTCAAGAGATACATTTTTTTTTAATCTGTTTTGATAAACTGGTAAACTTCGCACTAAGTTTGATTACTATTAGACAAATTCTGTTGCCTTTTAGGTATATATACTAAAAGTATGTAAAACTAAAGAACAAAAAAAAAAACAATAAAAATATTTTAGAATTTTCACATAAAAATTTATATTTTTTCTTGAAATTTTTATGTACCTGGGGCCTCGGTGGCCTAGTGGATAGAGCGTAAAAAATACGCTGTAAACACCCAGTGTGGACAGGACAATTATAGCCGACCAGTAAAGGCTGCGTAATTTCCTGTCCACATTTATGTGGCAGAGAAATATATTTTAAAAAAAAATATATATTTTTTATGTAAGAAAAAAAGGGATTTCTTTAATAATTAAAAAAAAGTTTTTAAGGAATGGAAAATGGATGGAAAATTATAAAGCTGGAAGTTTTATTTTTTGTGTGTTCACTTTAAATGAATTTGTACACTTACTCATTTTCCTAAAATTAATGATTTTTTTTAGTTATTTATACCAAAAGAGTTCCGTATATACAGGAAAAATCAAAATGTTTGCAAAATATTAGTTTCAAATAACGGTAAATTTGAATAAGTTTGAGATAGAAAAATATCTCTGCTACATATTGAGATATTGAGATATAAATACAACTTTAAGAACCTATGGGTTAACCATAATCAGTGGGAACTATGTAAAAAAGTTGTTTCATCAAATATATATTTTTTTTTTAATTCCAATTTTTGCTAAACATAATATCTGTTGTAAAAAAAATTATATTAAACAGAAATTTTTGAATTTTCAAATTTTATTTTTTGTTTAGGGTGGCCAGATCTAAGGAAAAAATTTAAATGTTGAATTTATTTAAAACTTTTTTTACATTTCTTCTTTTACTCTAATTAAATTTATTTAATTATATATTTATATATTATTAATTTCTTGTTCTTTTTTTATAGTTGATTTACAAGATGTTTTCGAATCGGATGCATTTTATTTTTTAGTATTTGAATTATGTCCAAAAGGTGAACTTTTTGACTATTTAACATCAGTTGTAACACTATCAGAAAAAAAGACTAGGCATATCATGCGGTAAGTTTTTTTTTTTTTTAATATCTATATATTGTTAATAATTATATTAAATATTATATCTGAATTGTTTTATAGACAAATATTTGAAGGTGTAGAATATATTCATTCAAAAAATATAGTACATAGAGATTTAAAACCAGAAAATATATTATTAGATGATAATTATAATGTTAAAATAACTGATTTTGGATTTGCAAGACAATTAAATGATAATCAAAAATTAACTGGTATGTAAATATTATTTTTTATTAGTTAATTATTTTGTTTTTTTTTTTTTTTTGATTTTTGTATTGTTTTTTGTTTAAATTTATTAAATTACTTTATAGTCATATTGGAAACAAACAAATTTAAAAAGTATGCATTTTCTTTGAACACAATATTGTATGTATATAATATATTAATGAATTTTCGCGATTTTATTTTTTAAATTCTTAAAATAAAAAAAAAAAATACTAAATTAAATTTATTGTTAGAGATAAAAAATAAAAATTTTATATTATTTTTTTTTTAATTTCAGATTTATGTGGTACACCTGGTTATTTAGCACCTGAAACTATAAGATGTAGTATGTATGAAGGTTCACCCGGTTATTCAAAAGAAGTTGATATGTAAGATAATAAAAATGAATTTTTTAATTAGAATTAATTGTCTGCTGCGTTCCTTTTACACAAAAAGAGTAGTTCAAAGTATTTGGAAAGTAAATGGAAAGCTAATTTAATATAACGGGCTCCGTGAAAAAATCCCTAAAGCGAAAAAAAATTTTCATATGCAAAAAATCAAAATAAACGAAAAAAATCCCAATTATGCAAAAAGTGCTCTACGTTTCATACAAATTTTGGAGACTTTTTTCGTTTTTGGTTTTAGGGAATTTTTTCTTGAGGACTTTTTTGTTTTAGGAAGCCAATATAACTGTATTTACTCTTATCTACTCTTTCTCAAAGGTTAGTGTAGTGTAGTTGGTAGTAGAAAAGAATAGTTTACTCTGTAAAAGGAACGCATACAATAATAAAAAAAAAATATATATAATACATTAATTAATTTTAGTTGGGCATGTGGTGTAATAATGTTTACATTATTAGTTGGTTGCCCTCCATTTTGGCATAGAAAACAAATGACTATGTTAAGAAATATTATGGAAGGAAAATATAGTTTTACATCACCAGAATGGGTTGATATATCAGGTAAAAAGTTTTTTTTTTTTTTTAGAAATCTATTTCTTTAACTTTTCATTAACATATGGTCACTTTAATTTTTATAATTTTTAGAGGATCCAAAAGATTTAATTAGGAAATGTTTAGTTGTAGATCCTACTAAACGTATTACAGTTAGAGAAGTTTTAAAACATCCATTCTTTAATCAAATGGTAAGTTTCGTATTATTAATAATATTAAAGTTATTATAGTTACTATTAATTCTTATATTTTTTTTAAATAAAATAAAAAACATGGTTTTTTAAATTTAAATACTTTTTTTTTTATACCTATCCCTTTTTTATATAATATATTTAAAAAATAAAATAAAATTAGACTTTGTTTTTCTATATAATTTTCTCTCTATACAACAAGAGCAAAATTTTTTTCTTTTATATAAGGACATTTATAATCAATTGATGTTTTTTTTTTTTAATATTTAATTTTAAATATAATTTTTATTTTAGCTTCTTAAGTACATAACCATTTCTTTTTTTTAATTTATATGTATTTTTTTTTTAATTATAATTTTATTTTAGTTTACAAAAAAAGAAACAAAAATTAGATTTATACATTTAAATTATATTTTATACATTTTAATTTTATTATTAATTTGTTTTTTTTTTTTTAATTTTTTTTATAAAATTTTATTAATTCATTTATTTTTTTTCTTTTTTTTTTTTTTTATTATTTTCTGTTTATTTTTTCGTTCAATATATTTTTCAATGTGATCAAAAACACTACTGCCACTACTTCTATTACTACTTTTTGTAAACTTTCTCACCATAATAATAATAATATAAATAAATAATAAAAATAAAATTAATAATACATAATTAATTAATAATAACAATAAATAATTAATTACATCATTATTTTAATAATTAATTAAAAATAAAAAAAATAAAAACAAAAAAAAATTACTTTAATTAAATGAAAAACAAAATCATGCTAAAAAAAATTTCATTAATAAAAATAAATTAAAATAAAATATTTAAAAAAAAATATATATAAAAAACAAAATTGTGAAAATAAAAAAATAAATAAATTAATATAATATATAAATATGTGTTAAAATAAAAATATTGCGATAAAAAAAAAAAAAATGTATAGCTTTTCGAAGAAGACATTAATTCATTAAAACGCAAGTTATCCATGAAATCAAGGAGAATGAGTCGTATCACTGAATTAGCACTGGTAACCACTAGTTTCTGGACAAAACAATGTTTCAATTTTAAGAGACGAGTGAAAGATTCATTTATTTTTTTTCTTTGTTTTGTTTTTGTTTTGTGATATTTAGAACAATCATTAAATTAACCCTGTATTGCCAATTATGAAAAAAAAAAAAAATTAATTTACTATATTATTAATATAATAGCTTAAAGGATTTTAAACGATTGTGTTGTGAAAAAAAATATAAAATTTAAATTATTTATATATTTTAAAGTTATTTTATTAATTTTGAAGATACGTTTATTAAAAAAGAAAAAAAAAAATGTTAACAGATAAAAGATAATAATTGGGAATGCAGGGTTAAAACTAAAGCATAAACCCTCATAATATTTGTTTTTATTTTTTTCTTAAGCACAATTCATACAAAATATATCATAGCTATTTGTTTTTGTTTTGTTAATTTTTACATTTTTCATTTCATTTCTTTTTTTTTTTGTTTAATTTAATTTATATTTAATTATATTTTGCATTTTTTTTTTTATTATTACATATATTTATAATTTATTTATTTTCAATTTCATCCAAAATATTTCTTTCATATATGTCTCATTTTATTTCGATGAATGACTTTTAACTCGTTTCTTTCAACGCATTGTTTTTGTTTCAATAAATTTTTTTTTTTTATTGAATTTTACATTTTCGAATTTAAATATTCTTTTTTTTTTTATATACATATATAAATAAAAAGTAAAATATATTATAAATAATATAAATTGTCTTCGTCTTGTCTTGTTTCTTTTTTTTTTTTTTGTCTTTTGTTAGCTTTTATTTAAATTAAACTAATTTTTTTTTTAATTAACAATATTTTATTAAAAGAAATAAATACTTTATTTAAAAAAAATATATATATATATATATATATATATATATATGGAAGCTATACTCTAGCATTCAATCATTTAGTTTTGTGTTCAGTGACATATGCGTGATTGAATTGAATGATTAAAAAAAAAATAACAAAAGAAAAAAAACTTTTATATAATTTTTTATTTAACTAAAACAAAAATAATATATAAAAACTAAAAAAAAAAAACTAAAAAAGAAAAAAAAAAAAAATATAAAAAAGCATGATTTTAATTTTTTTTTTTTTTGTATTATTATTATAATATTTTTATTAATTTTTTTTTTTTTTATATACTAACTAAATTAACACTTTATATTTAATACTAACAAATCAATTAAATAACTTTTACCATCATATTAAAAAATTTTAATTCATATTAACAATTTAGAAATAATTTAAATGTTATTTTTTCCATATTCGATTTAATTTTTTAAAATTTTTTTATTCAATTTAAAAAAATTTTTTTTTTTTTTTGCTCCTAATTTTTGGATTTATTTTCAAATTTCTAAAATTTCTATATAATATGTTATTCTATATATATAGTTTAATAAAAAGCGAATCCATAATTTCCATAAATAATATGCAGCACCAAACTGCAACAGGAAATAATTCTTGAAATAATAAATTTCGAATTGTTCATGAATTTTGACATTATATCAAATTTGGGGTTATTTTTAATTATTGTATACTGTATATTTTTAGCACTGTTCCTTTTTCAATAAATAAAAAAAGGAAAAATTTTTAATTTTTTTAATACATACAGTGAAAGTTGCTTATAAAGACCGCGAATCGACCAAATAAATGCTATATAACCAGCGGACGTTATATTAGATTGTACAAATATCAGAGTCTTTCTGGGCCTTCTTTTACATTTATTAACAAATATAAAAAAAAAATTATAATGTACATATACGTACATGTATATAAGTACATAATTTTTTAATTTGTTGCAGTGCAGTCTTTATTCTGTTATTTTGCTTATCGAATTTATTATTTTGTTAATATTTCTACTCTATAAAATTATAAAAAAACACTCAACATCACAATTAAATACAGGATTTATACACGAATTTAATTCAGTTTCTTGTTTGCTTTGTTTCTGAAAGATAAAATAAAAAATTCAAAAAATATTAGATGATATTAGACTTTAAAGTTAGATGTTATATACCTGTATTTGACATTTTCGAAACTTGGAACAATGTCAAACGTCAGAATTCTATTCAATATTTTTTAGATATTATTAAAGCTGTGCAACTTCAATCAAAGTTTTTTGTGCCGTATACAAAAATTGCTGCCACAATGAAAAATTTTAATATGTCAATTTATATTTGTGTTTATTCTCTAAAATTGAATTAAATTTTTTATTTTTTTTTATAATATCGGATTTTTTTTTACTTGTTCAATTAATTTCTCTCAGAAATCCCAAAAAAATAAATATGTTTATTATGAATATTAATATGAAGCCCAAATATAACAACCCAATATTTTTGACTTTCAAAGCGTATTGAAAACGTAGAAGTTAATCAACTTTTCTCCTTAACTGTGTAAAGTTATAACCAGAATCATGTTGAGATTACGCCTGAGGTTATTTCGATGACAGTATTTTTACGAATAAAACAGAACAATGGTGATGGCGGCTGACGAAAACGGATATAGAAACAAATGATAACAATTTAAAATCCAAACAAAAGCTAAATATTAAAATTAAAAATTGAGAAAATTTTGAAAATTGTAAACTATTTTAATTTTTATGTTAAAAAATTCACTCATGATTTTTTCACTCAAATTTTTTTTCAAATATTTATCTTTTAATTTTTCAAATTCATGTCAGTAGTGTCAAAAAAAAAAAACACAAATCGCGGTGTTTTTTATTTAATTTTACACAAAATTAAAATTTATCTTATTTTATCGCCAACGAAAGCTCCGCCGCTGGAAATCTGCCGCCAATCTAGGCATACATAGTCCCCTGAATGGCGAAAAAAATTATGACATCTGCCACAAAAAATTGACATCATATGTCGGTATACCTTAAGTAAACGTCCATGACTACTTTATTAGTATGTAGTATCTTTCATACAATTTAATATATTTTAACTTTTTTTTTTGACAGCAATAACGTCTCATGTCTAGACAAAATTGGGTTTGATTGTAGCAGAATCTTAAAGTTTTAAAAATATTTTATTGAAGTTTTCACTTTTGTTGTTAATTATAAAATGAAGTAAAGAAATGAATTCCCATTAATTTTGATATTAATTAAATACTATGGGGTACTAGGGGATTAGCGTAGATTCGGATATTCAAGACAATATTTTCTTTTAATTATTTACAAAGAAAATTAATTCGAAAAATATAATTTAAATATAATATAAATATAATATAATGTATATCCTGAATAATATATAATATAATATTGAAAAGTTATTGTAATTTTTGTAAATACTAAAAAAAAATAACTAAAAAAAAAAAAAGATTTACTATTTAAATTATATTATGTAAATTCATTTTTTAATGAATATCTCAATATTTTAAAAGTTTAAAAATAGAAGGGATATTTTAGTTAGTTTATAAACTTCTTCAAAAAAAAAAAAAAAAACATTTATTTTTATTTTTTTTTTAAATTAAAACTATAATTCATAATGTTTTTTTTTTTAAATCGTTATTATAATAACAATTATAGGATATACAAATGGGAGACGTACAACGATTTTCAAAATGTGTTACAAATATTACAAATATGATAAAATTTGGTGTTTTTAAAAATGATGATTCTGTGAGTAATTGAAAAAAATAGAAAAAAAAAAAAAAAAACTCAAAATGAATGATAAAAATTCAGCCTTATTATATATACATATAAAATTTATGGTAAAGGATTCGCTTTTGTTTTTTTAATTCTTCTATTTTTTTTTTTTTCTTAATTATGCACTATATTTTAAGAATTATAAGATAATTACTTTTTTTTTTTAACTTTAAAAATTCTATATTTGTGTACGATTGTGTACGATTGTGGATAGTAAAGAAGAAAAAGAATTTTGAAGATGAATAAGTAATGAAGAATATTAATAAATTATTCTTCTAATTTTTGCATGTAATTTTTTTTTTTTTGTTACAAATTCATTTTAAAAATTTTTTTGTTTCATAACTCTCTACAATCGAACAACAACCGTGTTATTTTTTATGAAAAAACAAAATGGTGGATGTATACAAGTAAAATATTAATTAAATGCGTTATTTGCAAAAAAAAAAAAATTTTTTTGATATTAAAATTATGGTATTATGGTTATTATATTATTTTAATTTGTTTAATTAATATTATTACTACTATAATTTTATTTTAAAAGTTAATTTCAACATATCTTTAATTTGTACTCTAGATTTATATTCTAGAAAGTTTTTTTTTTTTTTTTGTCTTTCTTAGATAATATTTCGCACTAATACTTGTTAATACGGGTTAATTCTCACCAACTTCCAAAAATACTTGAATAATGTACTTAGATCATTTTAGTATTAAAGTACACATTTCGTTAGGTCTAAAAATTAACATCCTTCTGTAATTCTTATTACAGTTTTTTTCCACAGTCAGATACACTAATCAGATACATATTATGTATATTTTGTTTTTTATGTTCGTTTTTAAATAGAAATTTTTTAAAATTTATTTCATTTTTTTTTTAATTTTCTTCTATTTATTGTTACAAATTTTTCCAATAATTGAATATTATATAGATATTTATTATTAATTATTTTCACGTTCTTAAATTTTATGAAGTATAAATATTATATATCCATATATATTTATTTTCTATCTTAAAATTGGTTGTATTCTAAACTTTCCAGTCTACTCCCTAGCATTCAATGCTTGAGGTACGTTGTTTCTTTTTCCAAAACAAAAAAAAAAAAATTTGCAAAAAAAAAAAAAAAAAATTGTGCTTTTATTAGAACAAATTAATTTCATTTTAATTTTATTCAAAATATTGAACTTAATCAGTAGAAATAATTATTTACATTTTATGTTCACAATAAAAACAAAAAAAAAATAAAAATAAAATTACAAAAACAAAAAAAAAACACTTAAAATTTTTATATTACAAAATTTGTATCTTACATTATGAAACACAAAATGAAAAAAAAAAACTTTAACACAGGAAAAGGAAGTCAAAACTTTCTCCATAATGTCAAAGTTTATATTATTTAAAACTAATGCTTTCTGATGTTTTTTTTTTTTTTTTTTTTTTGGCTTAAATAGCTTTATGTTATGTTATGCATTATGTATTGTAATTTGTTATTCTTTAATTTTGTATATGTTTAATCCGGTTCAAGAAAAAGCATGATTAGAAAATTATTTTCGTTATAATTAGAAATAAATAAATAATTCTTAGTACTCAAAAGTGTATACTACGTATATTATATAGAGGGTTCTTAGAAGAATTCTTTCTTGAATATCTAATAACTGCTTATGAGTAAAAAAAATAGCTGTAAAAAATTGTTCAAAGTTTCAAAGAAATGTTTTCAATCTTTCAAATCTTTATAAAATTTGTACCGTTATTTAATATTATAACAGTTTACCAGTTTAAATTCGAAATAAATATATATATATATACCGCCTAAATGTATGCAATGTTTTTTTATTTATTGAGAAAAAAATCAACTGTTTCATTATATAAATTCATAATACTATGTATTATAATGTGTATTTTAGAGGTTCAGAGAGATATTTCAACTTTTTATGTTATTTGCTTCATCCCTTTATTATTTCTTAAGTACTCTTGTACTTAAACTGTTTCATAAAATCTCTAAAATTAGAAACAGAAAAATAACTGTCATTTTCCTCGTATATGTGAAATACTGTATTTTATGATGTGTCAAAAGATTTTTCCCCTGCAGTCATACATGCTTCCGATTAAGGGTTATTTGCTTTTGAGCAAGAAAATTCCATATTTATTAATAAAAATTAAAAGTAAATTACTGAATAGTTGAGGTTGTAAACATCTACTCAGAGTAATAAACAAAATATTTTTGTTACATTTTTTCAACAATAATTTTAATAAAATATAAGCCATAATGGTATAAGTGTAAATAGATAAAATTCTAACTGAACCACTTTGAATGTTTTAAATGCTTATTTCTTAAATTACATTTTTTTAATTTAGATATATATATCGTAATCGTACTATATAACTACGATGTCATCTATTAATAATGAAATTTTAAAAATTTTCATTAATCAATTATGCATAAAACATTAATTTTTCAAAGTAATACCCGTAAAATGTTTTTACATCAAGGCATAAAATTTCTCATGTAAATCATAAAGTTAAAATATATTGTTTTTATATTTAATTCCGCTCATCACTTGCAGCGTCTCATCATGCCAATCTATACTCTTCATGCAGCGTATGGTTTTTCTGGTTGAACATTCTTACTTTAAATTCTTCCAGTGTTTTTCACTTAGGCTCTCCTCATTTCGAGTTTCAAAACTGGAAATTTGCATCGAACATGAAGTACTGCTTCCGCTTCCTGCCCACAATCTCTACATACATTAATTTTTATTATACCTATTTTCTAGGCGTACCCTCTTAGTATCAGATGGCCTATGCTGACCACCTTTATAAAAATTTCAAATCCGTTCTGTTGAATTTTAGAACTGTTAATAGACGTTTTAATTTAATATAAAAATAAACGGTTACCATGATCGTAATGTGCGTGTGTGATTTATTTTGCAAAAAAAAAAAAAATAAATATGCAACCACAATTTTCGATAACATTATTCTTCGTATCATCCAAAATATCAGGATTTTTTTTTAATTTAATCTAATTCAAATGTTTAAAAAAAAAAAAACTAAGAACTTAAAATCTATTTTGCTTATTTATATAACAGAATTTAATTCAAATTAATGTTTTTAGTTTTTTTTTTTATTAAATCAAATTAAAATTAAGAATTATTAAAAATTTATTATAAAAACGCCATTATGTAAATAATGTAAAAACTAAACCAAATATATATCACAAAAACTTTAAGCTTATACTAACAAAAAAAAAAAATTCTTACAAGCATGCCTTATTTTTTAAAAAAAAAAAGGTGGTTTTAACAAAAAAGAAAAGCGAAGCACATTTATAATTAGTCTGCGTATTCTAGCCCGCTGTTTCATTTAATCACACTAAACATAACTTGTCTCCAAAGGCGAATTTATTAAATTCTGGGAGCCATAGTATTAACTTTTTATTTTATTGTAATCAACATTTTAAAGGACAATACTGATTTTTTTAAAAACAGATAGGCAGCCTCTATATCAGCTTTCGTCAAAAATTTAAAGACGTTTAATCATCATATTTCTAAATTGGAAATGTTGAAAGATCTCAATACTTTTTGCTTTGCCAATATGAAAAAGAATCATAGATATTGCCAGAACGAATCACCATCGAAGATATAAGAAATAAATTAAAACCTTTATATAATTATTTATAGAAAATCGAAAAAGACGTCCTTTAGTTAATTAAGTTTTAACGGGAATCAAAAAAGTTTACTTTTAGCTACTTATTTAATCTTTAACTAATTTTATAATAGTTTAAAGTCAAAGATCATTTGGTTCTGTTTTAGAACATCTGAGATTTATATTAATGATTTTAAAATTAAAGATTAATTTTCTTTCGTTGGAGCTTATTAAAAAAAAAAAACATGAAATTTATAAAATTATTATTTTTATTTTGAGACTTTTTAATTATTTATGTGCTTTAAAAAATTAAAATCACTTTTTAAACTAAAACCGAAAGTTTGCTTGCCTTTTTTTTATACATGTTATCTAGTTATATGTTTTTCTTTTTACAATAAAATGAAATTACACTTTAATTTATTGTTAATTGAATGGCTTTTTTTTTTATTTTTTTGGAATGTTATTGTTAAAAAAAAAAAATAATGTTGAGATATGATAATTTAAATTATAATATGGTGCTCGTATAGCACTCACAGACTTTTACTATATTTATATTTGCACCATCTTTAATAACTGTTGGTAATTTTTTACTTAAGACTATAATTCTTTTAAACTTCATATTTTTTTTTTTATTAAAAAAAAATTTTTATTTTCATATCTCATCATTTTAATAACACTGTTATTGTTATGTTTTAGTAGAAATTAGTTTAATATTAGAAAATGTAATTTTTTTTTTCTTCTTATAAATAATTTTAATTTAAAATTTTAATTAACTTTTTTTGTTTTTTTTTTTCTTTATTGTTTTATTCACTATTTAAAATAAACAGCTTCGTAAAGCAAGCCGCTTTAATGCACGGAAAAAGTTCCAATTTGTTATATTGGTTGTAAGAGCTATGATAAGAATAAAGAGATTACGTTATACAGCTGAACCATTAAGAGCCGAAGATGCTATTAGAGATCCATATCGTGTTAAAATTCTTAGAAAGGTATAATTATATAATTAATATTTGAAAAATAAAAAAAAAATTATTGTCATTGAGTTCTTGGGTCAAATGTATAAAACAGAGTTTGAATTGAAATTTCGCTTTTTTCAAACAAAAACTACGCATGAACTCTTTATTTTTCTTTGAAAAAGTCCGATTTGACTTTAAGCTAAATTTTATTCATTTGACCGATTAAATTAAAAAAATTTATATATACGACTATTATATATTTTTTATTTTTATTTTAGGTTATTGATGGTTGTGCCTTCCGAGTTTATGGTCATTGGGTTAAGAAAGGTGAAGGTCAAAATAGAGCAGCTCTATTCGAAAATACACCACGTACAGAACTTCATGCTATTTATTTAAAAAAATTGCAAAGTCGGTAATTCAATGACTCCCTAACATTTAACAACAACAACAAAAAAAACAAAAAAAATTAAATCTATAATTATTATATTCAATAAAGTTATTATTTTTATAGGATAAAAAATTTTTAAAACAAAAAACACAAAACAATATTAAAAAAAAAAAAACAAAAAAAAAACAATTTAACTTTTTATAAAAATATTTGATACTTTATTAGATGAAAAGTAAACAAAAAAGAGAACAAAAAAAATTAAAAAGTAAATTAAATATAGTATAAAAAATATTAAAAAAATGTGTTTAAAGGTAAAAATAAAAACTATGTATAACTTTTCCATTGTAATTCAGAAAGTATCAATTATAATAAAGAGACAACATCAATATTGGTTTTTTATATACATATTTTTTTCGACAAATTTTTAAAATTCTTTTTCAATAAATTAAACAATCAACTGACATATCATTTAATGCTATAAAATCATTAAATTTCTATTCTGTACAATGTTGATTACAATCATATTCAACTTTATGATGTTTTTTGCATGATTTAATTGTTCTCAAATAAAACAAATTTTTAATATTATTAGACTAAAATATTACTGTAGAATCTTTAACATTTTCTAAATCATAATTAATGTTTTCTTAATTATTTATAAAACTTAAGGTTTTCTCAATAATTTACAAATAAAAAATTGTCTAATCTAAAGTCGTGACTTAAAATTGACTTCTCAATTACAAAATAAAATTAATTAATCTGAATTAATATTGGAAAAGATATAGTAAGAAACAAAAAAAAAAAAAAATAGTTTTTATCAATTTTTGTTATTATTTCTTTTTTTTAGAAATAAATTTTTTTTTTTAAATATTTGTTTAATTTCATAATAATTATTTAATTTTAATTATACAAAAATGTAAAATATAAATTATGAAAAATTAATAATTTTAAATATAATTAATTTATTTTACTTATGATATAAAATTTTTAATTTCATTTATGTACCATGCATACATTATATACCATATTATTTAAATTAAAACAAAAAAAAAAAAAAGAAAAACATATACAAGTACATAAATATCATATTTATTAGATATCAAATATTAAATTTAATAATAATAAATAATAATTATTAATTAATAATAAGTTAAATTAAAATGTTATTAAAAAAATTTAAAGAAAAAAAAAAAAAAAATCGAAACAAAATTTTTTGTTTAAAAAATATGTAGACCATTTATTACAACATTTTTATTTTTCATTCAATAATAAAATTAATTATTTAAATTTTGTGTTGCCAAGAAATTTTTTTGATTCATAATTAATTTTGTCTAAAATCAAAATAAGATAGGTATTCTGTTATTTTGTTATTTTTCATTCTATAATGTTAAAAATCAAAATGTTTTATGCCTAAAAAACTTGTCAGGAATTCTTCAGGAATTTCAAAATTTTCAATATTTAATTTAAATATTTTGTAATACAAAAAATCATTTTTGTAAACTATTTTTTAACTTGCTTCAAATTTTTTGAAATTAATATATACATATTTTATTAATATAGTATTTTATTTAGTTGTGATTTTTAAAAATTTAATTAATAATTAATTTAAAAAGTTTATTTGATTAGAAGTCCTAAGTGCATTTAAGGTAATATTTTGTTTTTAGTTGAAAAATACTATAATATTTCATCTTAACAAAAAATTAATTCTCATGCACTAATCAGTTAACAGGTTGAAAATATATTTAATAATCTTAGAGATATGTATACATAAATTAAGTGTTTTATACACATAAAAAAAAAAAAAATTGAATTATTTTTATTTAAGGGGTTTTAAGTAAAATTGTCATTTTTTGATGTAAATCTATAATTGTGCTCCTCTTATTACTACATATTGTGGATCTTACTTTCCTAATATTGTTTCTATCAGCCCAATTGCCTCTAAGATTGCCTTTAAGAAACTAAAGGCTTTAAAAGATATTAAAAAAAAAAACCTTATTTATAAGTTTTTCTTTTAAATTATGAAAGAAAAACCAGGAAAAACTTTTAAGAAATCTGTTAAGTTAAGTTTTGGTAGTTATGTATATGAAAAGACATAAAACACATTTTTTTAATAAAATTCAAATTATATCTTATCTTGAATTTTAATATTTATTTTAATCAATTACAACTACGAAATTATTCAGTTCTATATTAAATTATATAAATTAGAACAGTCGTAGAGGCATTATTAAATTTTTAATATTAAAATTGCATTTTGAAATATCTTTGAAATCCAACAAATTATTTATAATTTAATTAAATTAGTAATGAAATTAGTGAATTAATTGGCCAATATTTTTCATTAAATGTTTTACAAGATATTTTTTTTCTTTGGGAATAAATTAAAAAATGGTCTACTAATAAATATAAATAAATAAAGAAAAAAAAAATTAACAATTACAATAAATTATTTCATTACTAGAAAGTTGAATAAATTATAAAATTTAAAAAAGTTAAAAAACAAAAAAAACAAAAAAATTAAAAATGAATTTAATTAATATTAAAAAAATTAGTCTTTTTAAAATATGTGATTTTTGTAATAAATTTACAAAAAAAAAAAAAAAAATTATATATAAACTAATATTTAATTAATTTGTCTTTAGCAGAATTTATGAAAATTTTTAAATTGTATAGTAAATTGAATTTAAGTATTTATTTATTAGAAATTAGAACATTGTTCAATTAACTAATTTATAACAACAACATTTAAAATTAAAATAAAATATTCAATTTAAATTAATTGATGATTAGTTCAATAAAAAACAAATTTAATATCTATTATGATAATACAGTTTTTGTTGTCTCTAATTTTATTGGTTTCAATAACTTTAATTAAATTTATTACCAATATATTCGATTTAATATTTATTTTTTTAATAAAAAAAAAAAAAAAAATTCAAAATAAATATTTGTCCGATCATTGCTTATTTATCAGACTGGTTATAATCAAAAATTTTATTAAAAATAATATCCAAATTATATGTAAATCATTATGGAGAATTTTCTTTTCAAAAAATATTATTTCTGACAAGGTTTAGACTAAATTTAATTTACCAATATGGAAGAGCAGAGTTTAGTCTATAAATATCTAGAGTAGCATTAAAAAATTTTAACATTCATAATTCTAAAAATTTAAAAAAGATTACAAAAAAAAAATTTTGCTATTTTCATTTTTCTATTTCAAGTCCTATTCTAACACAAATCGATAATTTTTTGTTTATAAACTAAAGTTTATGTTATTAGCACACTAAAAATATAAAAATGTAGAACGGATGGAACAATATGATTGTTTTTTTTTTTGATTTTGTTTTTTATATAATATTTATATATAATTTATATAATAAAAATAATTTTATATATAATTTATATAATAAAAATTATTTTATATATAATAAATATTCAACGGTTATTTGTAACAACAAATATTTCATATTTTACGAAACTCAAAATATATTTAAGTATGTACATAAAAAATATAACCAACAACGAAAATTAAAACAAGCATTTAAAAAGTGTCTAAATTAATTTTGGAATGTTTCTATTATTCCGTTTGTTAAGTGAAATTTTATCATCAATATTTTTAGTATTTTTTAATAAAATATTTGAAAAAACTGAAAAAATTTTATAGTAAATATTACTTGTAGGTTAACCACAGTAGCAAACTCCAACAACCTTGTACAACACATTTAATTGGCATTATAGATTAAAATTTATTTTTTATCAACTTATCTATAATCTAAAAAAACTCTTTTTCTGACTAAAAAGAAAATGGTATAACAAATTAAAGCATATGCCATTAATAGACGAACTTACTTACCAACCTAAATAATCAAAAAAAAAAAAAGAAAAAATCAAAAAAAGGAGAAAATAAAAACTTATTAAAAATATAATAAAAAAAAAATATATATTTTTAAGTCAAAAATAATACGAAATGTAATGTTCGAAAAAAAATTTCACAATACCGGCCTGTTAAATATACAAGGCAAATGGTCAAATATTTGATAGTTTTGTTTAAAAAAAAACAATCTTATGTTTACTTATACTTACTATATGTTATTTACCTTACTTTATTTATAATATTAGATAGAATAAATTTTCATGATATGAGTAGAACATTAAAAAAATTGATTTCCAGTTGATTATATAAAAAACAAAAAAAAAAAAAAAAATTATATAAATTATTTTAGTATTTTATCTTTTAAAAATTTTTCATTTTATTTTCTAATCTAAGAATTTCTAGTTAATTGAACAATACTCATGTAGTTAAATGTTAATTTATACCAAAATTTCCACGCTTGCCTAATTTTAATTTATATATTTAGTTTTTTTTTTTTTTTTTTTTCTTTTTAGAAATTGTTAATATATAAAATTTTCAAAAATTAAAAAAAAAATATATATTAAAAAAAAAAAAAACAAATATAATTTTTGTTATTACAAATAAAATATCACAATTAAAACATTTCAAAAATAATTTTAATGCTATTTTCTTTTTTCTTGTATCTACAAAAAAAAAAAAAGAAAAACAAAATTAATCTTATATACTTTCTTATATATTATATAAAACTTATATAAAACAATAAAAAAAAAATTTCTATTAAATTTTTAAATTATAAAATTGTATGTAAAATCTGATTTCACATCATAACTTATGAGTCTTATGAAATGTTTAAATTAATGTTAAAAGACAAAAATAATATATATATAAATATATATATATATATATAATATATTTAATATAATAAAAAATAAATTAATGATTTTTAAAAGGAAATTAAAATTTTGGTCTTAATATAAAATTAAAATAAACAATATTAAATTTTTTTTATAAATAAATAATGAAAAATTTT
Source organism: Poecilobothrus nobilitatus (assembly GCA_947095535.1). Taxonomy (NCBI): domain Eukaryota; kingdom Metazoa; phylum Arthropoda; class Insecta; order Diptera; family Dolichopodidae; genus Poecilobothrus; species Poecilobothrus nobilitatus. The sequence continues at coordinate 81,039,713 of OX352773.1, read as the reverse complement.
CTAATTTTATAGATACAATCATTTTTCACAAGCAAAAAACAAAAAAAAAGAAAATCAAAACACTTCAAAATTTTTAGTTCAAAGTTAATAAAATATTAATTTTTTTTTTTGGTTTTTTAAAGTGAAAAACTTATCAAATCATATTATTATAATAGGTAATTTTCATAATTAATACAGTTAATAGAAAATATATTATGTTTTCTTTTTTTATAGATATATAATGAAAAAAATAAAAAAATAAAAATTTAGTTGTGGAAAATTTTAAAACTGAATAAATCATTAAAGAAAAAAAAAAAAAACGAAAAGTTAATAAATAATTATTTATATAAATAAATTTAAGTAAAAAAAATAAAAAGGTAAATAATTTTGTTTTTTTTTTTTTAATTTATTTTTTTTTTTCAGTTATTTCTTTGTTTTAATATTTCATTATAGTTTGTACATTTACGCAAATCGAAACTGATCATCAATGGAAATTGAAAAAAATAGGATTCTCTTGTTAAAATGTTAGTAAGTGTAAGTTTTAGTACTCGTGATACTTAATTTTATATGTTGTAAAAGTTTTGTTTTTTTTTTTTGTAAAAAAAAAACTACCATCTGCAAAGCCCTTTCTAATTTTGGTATGCTCTCTAAAATATATTGTAATCGATTACCATATCACAAATGTGCACAAATATAAAATTGAATATTAAAACCAAATGTGAAGGCAAACAATTCTCATGTAGAAAATTGGTGGTCAATATAATATGAAAGATTGAAGCATTCAATAATCATTAATCAATCTGTGTTCACAGTCACACACTATTTCAAAGAAAATGTTCTCTGGGGAAACCGAAAACAAAATATGATTGAAATCAAAATCTTACATCGATATGAATTTTGGAATGGAAACAATTTGAGGAAAACAGACAATAAAATAGTAAAACAATTTTTTAATCGAACTCTTAAAGGAAGTGACACCGTGCGGGATAAATTCTAGAGAATAACAGTTTCATCCAAAGCGAGCACTCAATATAAAACGTGACAATAACTGAAATAATTACAAGATCAAAAACATAACCTTGCTTGATCTTTAAAAAAAATTAATATAAACAGAACTCCACCTAGTTAGGTTAATCGTTTTGTAAACAAATATTTGCCTCGTTAGGAAAATTTCATATATCTTCTGGAAATATAATTAAAAATTTTTTTTTTTGGACTAGTTTTTTTGTTTTTAAATGATGTTGAATCATAAGGAGTAGTATGGTAGTATGTAACTTTTATAAAGGTTTTTTTTTTTTTTTTTTTGGAATAAATCACCCTATATTGCTTTTCGTTTCAGAGTATTAGGGCTAGATATTCTATTACATATAAAATCGTTTCGAAATGACCGCAGTATAATAAACTCCACGACGTCAAAATTAGCGTTTCAAAATGCATATTTGAGTTAACAGAGTTAACATTTTTAATCCTACTCGAAAGTAGAGTAAACAAGTGTTACAAAGTCAAAATCTTATAAAATGTCATTATTGTTTTTTTATTACAAATTTTAATATTATAAATGTACACATTGGTTCACATAAAAATGCTTCTAATGAAATTGTTTTTGAAGGCTCCATTATTTGTTCGAAATTGGATTTTGAAAATTCAAATTCATATTTAAATCTAGTTGTTACGAAATGTCAGAGTAAAGTTAACTCTGTATCTGAGTTCTGAGTTTAGCAGTTAATTTTTTAAACGCATAAACTCTATTCAGAGTAAGAAACAAAATGCAGTCAAACGTAATAACATTTTATCTTTCTGATATGCAAATTGTAATATTGAATTGTAAAATAAGACAAAAATAAAAATCAGCACAATATCAGCTGTCATTTGAAAAATTAAGATACAATTTGTTAATTTTGAATTTATTTTTTCATTTTTCAGTTAGAAAATAAATCAGAAATATAAGTAAAATAAAAATTGTTATATAAAACTTGTAGTTCAAGCTCTTCCTCTTTTGTAGTGTAATTATTCCTCTTTTTATTTGAGCCTCCTCCTCTTTGTTTTAAATTTCAAAATTTTTAGTATGTTTGGAAAATATTTTGTTTTTTTTTTTTATTTCTACTGCAAATTGTAGATTTTCAAGTTTTATTTTAATATTTTTCGTATATTTATTGTTCTAATATTATTTTAGTTTCATTACTTTAAAATTTAATAGAAAGGTCTAACTATAACCTTTACCTTTGATTTATTTTAAACTAATTAAATTTAATGTTCACCTACTCACTTATTATTCTTATTTAAATTTTATAAAAAATAAAGATTAACTCATCACTTGGTTTTTCTTTTTTTATTTTTATTTATTTATTTATATATTTTTACAATAAATTAGATTAATTGTAATTTAATATCTGACATTATTATGTGTTATTTACGAAATTGTATTTTAAGAGTTCTCATTTTCATTCATAAAACAGAACAAAAAAAAAAACCAATCAATAATTTCTACATATCATCATCATTCCATAGTGCTTCTATAAATTCTTGAAAGCTATAATTTTCTATGCTAGCCATTATTTGAAATTTTAATTCTTTTTTTTTATTTTGGTTTCTCTTTAAAACATGAAGGTGTTCGTACATTACTTAATTCTAAAATCGGTTTAACTAAATTTTGTTATAAAACACAACTAACTTTAAAACTATTCCAAACGCGTCAAAAACATGTTTTAATCCTTAACCTCCTAAGCATGATGAGTATAATAATCACGAAACTATACAACTTCAAAAGTTAAATCTATGGAAAACAATTACAAATTTTTTTCATTTAAATGTCATGTCTAACGCTTCCAACGTTTTGTATTGTACTTGACAAATTTGATGACTACGTTTTTTGACAATTTGCCAACTTTATGGCTGTATGATGGTTATGTTCATTGTGTTCAAGACATAACATTTAACAAAAAACAACTTATAGATATCTGATAGCATTTAGATTATAATAAAAAAAACAAAGAAAGAATTGAAAACTTTTACTTTTCTAAGGGTCGTAAGGACAGATAATTGGAAAAGAAATTCTAGAACTCACATTGAATATTCTAATATTTATTAAACTTAACTAAAAATTCTTATTATGAACTGAATTCGTCTATCAACGCATTTAACGTACGGTAACCTTAAAAAGGAAAAATTAAATAACGTCGAATAATCTTATGTGTAAGAACAAACGATTACACGCAATTTATCGTTATCATCATGATTATGCATAAATCAAAGAAAAAAAAAAAAAAAATTTTAAAAGAATGAAAATGTAAAGAAAAAAATGAATAATTGAACAAATTGTTTGGCATTACCTTATTGTAAAAATAAATAAAGTAAATTTTAAAACAAGAAAACCAAAAAAACGTAACGACAGAAAAAAAAACAATCTGACAATTTCTTTTTTTTTTTACTTGAAAATTATTCTTTCTATTTTGTGGTAGTATCAAAAAATCCGGAAATTTTCTGATCTTAATATTTTTAAAGTAATTTTATATAAATGTTTACTTTTGATACATTGGCATAAAAAAATTAATGGAGCAGAAAATTAAGGTAAAAAAAATATACCGTTAGAAAGTGAATTTGAAAGTTTTTAAATAAAAAGGAGTTAATTTGAAAATTAGTTTAAAACAAATCAAAGTTTTTTTTATAGTCATTAACTTGTTACCAATATTGAATAATAGTTTTGAAGTTATACAAATATTAATTGTTATTATTTTTGAAATAAATTCTATTCATTTCTCAAGCTTCACTTTTATTTGTTGCGCCATAAAAATATAAATGCTGTTTGTAAATTATAAAATGCTGTTTTGAGAATCAACTCAATTTTATTGATGTTGACTTTTTTTGAAATGATCCAAAACAAAATCGTAGTGTCAAAACAAACTTCTCATAAACAGCTTTAAAATTTTATTGCCATTTTTGCAAATCAAAAACTTAAAAGTCAACAATTGCTACACATAACACTACACTCATTATTTGGAAATTGATTCTCATTCATCACCATCTATATATAGTTTATGGATTATTTATATGAGCTTTCTTAAAGCTTCTCCAAATCCTTCCTTAGTTTTTCAGAATTTTCGTCTTCTTTTTTCGCCAAAAATTTTCTTTCCTTCATTTATCGTTTTATGGTTCCTGTTTTTTGCGTTGTACTTTTCCTGCAATCTTCTATTTTAAAGCTTTGATTGTGATTAAAATTTGTGATCTTCAGGTTATAATTCTTTTTTGACATTTTTTTTCTGATGGTCTACAATTTGCTAATTCTTGATTAATATCCATTTGATGCTTATATAATGCTTATTTTTATCAAGTTCGAAATATCCTTTAAAATATTTTTTTTGTTTCTTTTTTTTTTAGACAAAAAAAAAATATATAAAAAATAAAAAAATAAAAACTAAAAAAAAATGGTCAAGAAGTCACCATAAAAAAGTAAAAACAACAATACAATCTATTTTGAAGTTCAGCTATGTGTAGTATGGAAGAAGAGTGTAATAATTATCGAAAGGAATTTTAAAAGCCTTGAAGGCTCACGTGCTACAAATTCCAAATTCTTAATTTTTTTCTTTTATCTTTTTTATAATCTGTTGTTGTTGTTTTATATATTTTTGTTTTTGTTTCATTTTGTTTTAAACAACAGACAAAAAAAAAAATTTTTTTTTTTTTAATTCTACTCTTTTTTCCCAATGTAGTGCCCAAGTACGCCGGGATTTTCTTCAGAGATTCTTTTATTACTTTTTTTTATCTTTGTTTTTTTTTTTTTAAGTTTTCTACTTTATAATATTGTTAATCATAAATTTATATAAATAATATACATATGCACTTAAATATAGATATAGAACAGGTAAACAAACCATATATTATTAAATATTATACACCTGCACATGAAATTATAAAAAAACAAAAAGCGCAAAACAAAAGAAATAAAAATATGAACCACTTTATTAAAAAAAATAAATACAACAAGAAAAAAAATGTTTCTCTTTGGTAGAATGGGAAACATAAGAAAAATTTTGTATATCTACAGATATATATTTATGATTTATCATAATAATATATGTTTTGAAAATCTTTATTTTAAACAACTGTACAAACGAAAATAAAAACCTTTAAAATTTTACCGGGAGAAAAAAAAATAAAAGCAACAAATTCCAACACTTGTTTTTATTGTACTCTTCTAGAGCCTCTACTGGTGTTGCTTCTTGCTTCTTGCTTTGCTAGTGTCTAATCTATATGTAGAATTTCTCTTAACCTTATTTACAAAATATTTCAGCATAAAAAAGGTGAATAATTTTTTTTCTTACTTTATTTATTACTTTTCTCATTTTATTTTCTCTCACTTTATTAAATAAACAAAACTACTGGTTATGGTTAGTGATTTTAAAAGAATTGAAAATTCAAATGAAATTAAAGTTTCTCTCTTAAGTTTTTTATTATTTTATTTCATTTCAACATCTTCAAGAATCTCATGTATTATTATGTGGATATACGAGTATTTAAAAAAGTATGCATATAATTTATAATTGCATTAAAATTTAAAAATTTTATTTATCATTTCTCAACAAAAAAAAAAAAAAACTCTTTTAATTAACACGTTAAACGTTACTATAACTAAATTGGAAATTTCATGCTGGTGCTTTATAAAAATTTAAACAAAATAATATGTTTTGTGTTTACTTTAACCGTAGTTTGATTTTAATATTAAGAGAGAAAAAAAAAAATGTTTTCAACTAATTTAAGAGCAAAGATAATTTCAGTATGTGAGCCATGATGGTTTTGATTAAAGTGTAGACGGCTATTTGTATTATTTAAAGTAATAATCAAAAATAATAGTGTGTTGAGTGGTAATAAGGTTGAAAATTAATGCTTAGAATTGTTTAAAAAATTATAATATGTGATAGTAATAACATATATTATGTATATGATTATGTTTATACATAAAAGAAATAGGTTATGAATGTAGAATTCGAAATAGTAATTTTGAAAAATAAAAAAAAAAAACCTAACAAATACGTTTAACCGTAGCACAGTTTCAAGATGTAAAAGAATGAATTCATTTGGGATGCATCCGAATTTAAGTGAGAAATTGGATATTATCATTTCGATCTCGCTTGGAAAAGTTTAACTAATATTTTACATTAACGTGCAATTAATATTTTTATGGTTTATTGAAAGATCGTTTCAGACAAATTATTTTATTTTGTAAAAGTCAAGTTAAGTTCAGTTTTTTATGTAAAAGTCAAGAAGTCACCATAATATGATTAAAAAGTCAATTTATTTATTATATTTATTGGAGTAAATTTAACTTTCATTATTTGATATTTTATCATGATTTTTTTTTATTCATCTGTTTCATATGGTATTAAATTAATATAATTTAAAGCTTTGTAATCTGAAGAACTAATATAAAATTTTAATATTTAAAACAAATATATACGAGTATAACGATCAGATGAATTTAAAATAATTTTTTTTTTTTTTTATATTTTTAAATTTTTTCTTCGTTAATTTTAAAAACAAATAAGTATAGTTAACATAATTTTAAATTCGCGTCTTGTATATAAATATATTCTTTCCATTAATCATTTATGTGAGTCCAGTCTATAACTATGCCATAACTTTATTCAAATTACATCACTTAAAATGTTTGCAGATTGTACTATAAAAAACTTTCCTCTTGTTTTTGTTTTCAAACATTTGAACAACCAGCGCTCATTAGATCCGTCTTATTATTTATACGTTTACAAATTCATTTTAATACAAATAGTGAAAAAAAAAAAATTAGAACAGTGATTTGGTAAAATATTAAAAAGCTAATAAAAATTATTTAAAATTTCAGTAAAATCTTGTCTTTTATATTACATATTTTCGAATCTAATATTAATCTAATTTTATTTTTCTTTCTTTATTTATTTCAAAATCAATTGAAACTAAAATTCTTAAACTTGAAAAAATTAAGAAATCTCTAATACAATATTTACAACAATAAAATACAGGTTTTACTTTATTTTTTGAAGTATTTTATAGCATTTTACTTTAATATATGAAACCTTTTCATGGCTTTTTCGTTTTTTTTTTAATGTTAAAGAGAAAAAGAAAAATGCAACAACAAAAATATTTTTAATAATATGTATATCAAATATAGTATGTAAACTCTCTTAAATTTTAATGTTATTCTTTCTTTATTACAATTTACAATACAACAACAATACTACAATAAAACCGTATGACTGTTCCAGCAGTATTGAGGCTGAATGTGTAGTTGTATTGTTGTTGTTATTTTTTTTTTTTTTTTGTAAATATTTACGAACTGACTTTAACTAAGGTACTATTAACTACCGAGCTCTGCTTACAGAAAAATGAAAATAATATTAAGAGAGTTGATAATAAAAATATATTAAAGCCAAAACTTGTATAAAGTCAAAGTTTTTTTTTTTTTTTTTTTTTTTGAAGTGCGTAAGCGCACTTTTAAATTAAGAAAATTTTTAATTTTTGAACTCAGTTTTAATCGTATTGTTGAAGTCGTCGGTCGTTTGTTAGATTAATATTTTTCAAAAAAAACGTGGGGAATTCGATTAAATTGTTGGGTTTTTTTGTTTTTATTTTTTTTTTTTATTGTTGTAATCATTTGAAAAAAAAATTTTTTTTTTTTAACTTAGATTCTTTTTTATTTCTCTCAATAAAAAAAAATAAAATGCATAATAACCAGTTTAAGAAGAAAACATAAAATTTGTGTCATTTTTCTGTCTTCTCGTTTTGTTTTTTTTTTTTTTTTTTATTTTCATCTTTAAATAAAAAATATATGTACGTATATTTTTTAATAATAAAAGAAAAATAATATTTATATATTAAAAACTATACTTAATTTTAAATTGTGTAATTAATAAAATTAATAAAATAACACTAAATATATTTTATAATTATTTAAATCTAAAAAAATATAAGATAAAATAAATTGAAAAATTGCAAAATTAAAGTTACAAGAGGATAAAAACAAAAATAACAAAAAAAAAAAATAAAAATACAATTTTTTTTTTTTTTTTACAAGAATGGAATTTCCACCACTCTGAAAATGTTGTTGTATGGCTGCTATATTGCTGTTACTACTGCTACCAGTTGATTTTAATTTATTATATATTTTTTTTTTTTTTGTTTTTAATATAATATTGAATAATTTAAATTTATGTTGAATTGTTTTTGTAATTTGTAATAGTTTTTAAAGAATGGTATAGTTTTTTTTTTTTTTTTTCATTTTTATCTTTACCATTTTTAATGGTGAATTTTAAATTCCTTTATTTTTTTATTTGTTTTTCTTGATTTATTATTTTGATTTAATTAAACACAAAAAAAAAAAAATATAATTAACTAAATTTAATATTATATTTTCAAACAGAAATTAAAAAATAATTTTTAAATTAAAGTAAAAATAAAAATAAAAGTACTCTTGAAAAAAAAAAAAATATTAAATAACAGAAATGAATAAAAAAAAATTCAATACCTACCTAATAAATAAAAATACAAGATGTGAAGAAAATTTTTTAATACAGTAAAATCTAGAAGTGTGGTGAATATAAAAATATATATATATATATACACTGTACTGTATACATACACAATCTAATGATGTGTATAAAAATGTTAATGTTTGAAAGATTATGTACATGATCTGTCAAAAAAAATTTTGTTGTTCATAATAAAATGTAAATATTTTATACAATTTTTTTCTTTTTTATTTTTGTTTTTGTAATTAAATTACAATAAAAGAGGGAAAGAGAAATATATATAAATAGCTAATAGAATTTTTTATATTCTTTTTTTTTTGTTAATTAAATAAGAATTTTGTTTTAATTTTTATTTTATTTATTTTTTTTTGTTATTTTGCCTTTTTTTTATTTATTGTAAATTAAAAAAAAAAAAAAAAAGGAGTAGGTGTTTTTTTTGTATATTCTAATTTAACAATAATTTTAATTCAACAATACTCACCAAAACAAAAAATTAAATAAAAATTAGTAATTTTTCTTTATAAATCGGAAAAAATGAAAAAAAATATTTAATTTTGTGTTTAAAAAAAATTTTAAACTAAAAAAATTAAATTATGCGATCAAAAATAAACAAATCTTGTGGTAGAAAGAAAAAAATGTGGTGAATTTACATTTGAAGAAAATATTATATTAAAAAAAAAAAATGGTAAGTTATAAAAATAATTCACAATTCTACAATTTAAATTACAGTAAAATCCGCTTAAATATTTCATAATATGTAATATTATGTAATCGATTTAGGACAACAAGTTTGAAATTTTAAAAAATAAAATTAAACAATTTGTTCACTATAATCAAGAGAAATCAATTTTTCATTTAAGTGATGAAACTCTTTGGTTATTTTGGTTGGTTTTCTCGTTTTTTTTTTTTTTTTTATATGAAATTCAAAAAATAAATATGTAAATTTTTATTGATTTATTTTTTTTTTTTTGATCTTTCGTTTAATTGGTGGTTCAATTTTGTCAGGTGTAATATTAAAAAGTTAGTAAAAATAAACGATGCTAATAATATCTAATACTATGATAGATTCATTCATTCATTAAGTTATAAATGTTTTTTTTTTTTTTTAATCTGAAAAGTAGGTATTTAAGTTTTTTACTTGATTTAAAATTTAAAAGATAATGAAATATTTTATGTTTTCAAGCACTTAGCAAATGCAAGGATTTTATAAATCACTTATCATTAGATTGTTTGATACTATATTTTTTAATCAACTATTTATCAAATATAAATCAAAATATGTATTTTTGTTTTTTTTTTTTTGGGAAATTGCTTTAAAATTATTTCTCTTTTTTAATAAATTTAATTCCATTCTCCAAAACAGTACAACATTAACATCATTATGTAAATGAATTATATTTTAATATTTTCTTTTATTAATAATATTAAATAATAATAATATGTACCTACTCATAAAAAATCTTAAAATCAACTGAACTAAAAAAGAAAAAGTAAATTTTGTATTATTAACTATTTTAATTTTAGGCAGAGTAATAGATAAAATATTTTAACATTTTTAATTAAATCTTATTCTGCAATGAAGAAATTCAACTATATGTTATAATCATTATATTTTAAAATAATTTTGTTTTGCGTAACTAACTAGTATAACAAATTTGTGTTATTGCCGTTAAGATTATTTCTCTGTAATAGCAATTATCACTATAGAAACAACATGTTATATTCATATATTAACAGAAGAAACCTTAATTGAATCATTTTCAGATTATATGATCGTATTTTTTTTATCTATTTATTACTTTGTGAACCAACTTTACTATTTTTGAAGATTTTTAAGATTTGTGGACCAACTCTACTATTTTTCTTAAATTTTTAAACCCATAAAATATCAGTTTTTTTTTAGTAACGTTACGTTTTTCTTTGAAGTCTAAAGAAGAAAATTCTTGTTGTGGGATAAAGAGTTAAGTAAGTGTCCCGCCCTTAAAATTTGTACTTTTATTTTTTTTTTTTATTATTTTTATTTCGAAAGACCTAAGTTAACAAATTCTTTATATTAAACTTCCATTTTGCCTAATAGTACTTTTTATTTCACAAATTTTATTTTAGTAAAATAATCATATCACAAATGGTATATTTCGCAACTTATACTTTTTCACAAAATTTAACTCTGCAATTTTAATTAGACATTTTGTTATTTCAGAATATTATTTCAATAAGTAAGCATTTCTGACTTGTCTTGAACTTTGCGGAAAAGTTGTTGCCAAATTGCCAAATTAGGTTTTACAATGCCTCGGTTCCTAATGACATCAATTTACTTTTTCTTTCAGAAATTTTCCAGAACTTCATTTTTACGATTTTTTCGGAATATTGTATGCATTATTCTTTTGTTAAATATCTTTTTATTAACATGTCCTGTTTAGTTAAACATGTCCTGTTTTAGTTGTATAAAATATTCCTTTTTCATTTTCTTTTAAAATAACATTTTGTTATGTCGTTTTTGTTTTGATTTTACCTATAGCCAGTAAAATTTCTTTTTTCTAAAAAGTTTTGGACTAATTATCATACACTCGGCTTTTATACTTCTGTCAAATAAAAATTTTCATATCAAATCATTATGTAAAATACAATTATTTTCTTATCATCTGTGAATGTAGATAAAGTGCAAGGTTGGTTGGTTGGTATAGGTGAATGGTCATGTAGTGACTCGAACTAGCGAGTTAGTGTCGGTTTGCACCTATTTCCGTGACCGCAAGGCTTATAATAGGGCTATTTTAGGTTTTATTTAAATTCATTTCGTTGCATTCAGAAACTTTACCATTTCTGCAGGTTGCTTAACCGCTAGATCTTTAACATCATAAGATTGGTTGAAGTCACCCACAGTTACTCTTCTGGCCCTAACTAGCGCTGGGCACAAAGTTTAAGGTAATAAATATAAAAAATTATTAACAGTAGGACAGTAATTCGATTGACCGTACTTTGATTACTTATATTAAGTCCATATAAAAAGAAATTTTATAAATGCATAGTTATTTATATATCGTATAAGTAATTGATAATAATTGAAATTGTTTATTTTTATCATACATATTATGTACTTATAGCTCTTAACAAATTAAATTGATTTAACGAGGAGTGCTTATACAAGTTTTACTGTAATTTTAATATAAAAAAAAACATATTTATATTTAATTTTTTTTTTAAGAAAGTAAAAGTAATTAGTAATTACTTATAAATAAATTTTAAATTTTGTTTTTTGTTTCTTGTTTACGGTTTTGTAATTATGAAAATTATTTAAATCTGAATTAATTACATTGTGTTTTTTTTTTTTTTTCTGTATTTTCTCTCTTTAAAACTCTTTTAAAGTTATGCAACTTTTCAACTTACATTTTACTTTTGATTTATAAATTTTTCTTTTTTTTTTTTGTTTTTAAATAAATATCATCAAAAAAAATTTAGAAAAAAAAATTTATTGTCAGATTATCCAAAATATTTTAAATTAAGCCTTAGGGTGTTGCTCTCTTGTATTTCTTAGTAAAATGTTTTTTTTTATGCTTAAGATTTAAGAGGTATATAATAAAACCTTTGATTATACATAATTACTAAAAATTTAGTAATTATGTATTGAAAAAGTTGTGCAATAATATAAGTAAAATGATAGCTTAAAAAATTTCTGATTGTTTTTTTTTTTTTTTTTAGTAAAATTTTACTTTTTAGCATTTTTCTTTTTTTTTTTTTTTTTGTTTAACTGTCGTTTTTTAAAATTTACAATTACCTTTGTGGTTTTTGTGTTTTTATTTTTTTTTTTTTTTGAGTGATGCAAATTGATTGAATGAATGAATGATAGTAGTTTGAATATCTTGTAATAAAAATGTAATAAAATTTGGTTTATGAAAAAAAAAACAACATTCGATGTTGTGTTAAAAACATCTATTTTTTTTTTTTTTTTTTGTTTACTCTAAAGTAATTTTTCTGTTATGTAGACCATGTTAAAATTAGTTAGTTAATAAGAATCGAGATCTTTTGAACCTGTATACACCTATAAATTTAATGTTTGTATTACTTTTGCTTTTTAATTTTTCTTTTATCAAAAATTTTGTTACTTAAAAAAATCGTTTCTTAGTTTTAGAGTTGTATGTATTTATATAGAGTAGATATGTATTTATATAACTTTGCGCGGAATTTTTTCTATGGTTTATTCATTTACATTTTGATCCGGTTTGCTTCCTTTTTATTTCAATAATTTTCTTATATAATTTCTATTAACTCTTATAATAAAAACGTTTTTCTTTAATGTTCCTTGAAGTTAGTTTAAAAATCATCTTAAGTTAAGATTCATATTTTTTAAGAAACTATAGTTGGAAAATCGATACTATAGCTGGAATAGATTTGGTTCATTCCGTTAATTTTTTTCTATTTCTACAATTAATCTAGGTAACAATATTTAAATGAAAAAGAATACAATAAAAATTTGATACGTATATTGGTACTATTAAAAAAATAGAAAGGTACAAAAAAATTTGTTATTTTATAGATATCGATTGATTTTTTTTTTTTTAAATGGAACCATTAAGATAAGCATAAATTAATAAATTAACAATCAATTATTAAAAAAAAAAAAAAGGAATGTTAGAACTTTGTTAAATTTTATTTAAGTATTGATTTCAATTGACTTGCCTAAGAAAAGAAAAAAATTTTTTTTTTTTTTTTAAATAAATATTCCTCCTCTTATTTTTTTGTTTTTGTATTTTAACTTACACTTTTTTTATCTCTACTAATCAATTTATATTAGTTTTTGTTTTAAATTATCTTAAAATTAATTTGTTAAATGACCTATCGATAAGAGAATGAAGGAGTTATTTTAACCTTTTCATTCAATATGTTTGTTTAAATAAAAATGGATTTTAAAATCCTATTGTACAAAAATAATTAGTAGTAATCAGTACTGAAATTTCTAATCAATGTATCACTTTTTTCAGACCTTTGGTTCTGAAATATTTGACGATTTTTTTTATAGTTCATTTAACTATACAAACATTTTGATATGATTTTTAGTTTCTTTTTTTAAATCTTTTAACTAACTAGAGAATTGGTGCTGTTTAACTATACACATAAACAAATTGGTGCCGTCGTGGAATATTTCCGTATGAAATATTAAACTTTTACGGATTTATTATTTGTAATAAACTCTATAAAAAAATCTCTAAAAATTTTAGTAGAGCTAATAGAATAATCTATAGATTTACTAAAAGCACCTTCTCGTATGAATTCATCAAAAAAAAAAAAAATCGTTATTCAAAGGGTTAAATATTATATAGGTAAAATCATTGTAATGAGTTAGTTCTATTTCATTATCTTGTTTTACCATCTTTTTGTTCTGTTGTTTTTTTTTTCAAGTAGGGAGTCTAGAATTTGCAATTTTAAAATTTTATCAAAAATATTTCAAAAAAAAAAAAAAAGATACATTTTTTAAAGAAAAAGATACATTTGTTTTTTTTTGCTTTGATTTTTATATCTTCATAATGCTGGTTGAATACCCTTTTAATTATTTATTTGAATATTAAGTACAAAAAAAAAACAGAAAAAAAAATAAAAAAAATAAAACCATTTAATAATAATTAAGGCGTTGATTAGAACTACTGCAAACTACTGTGTAACTAAAGCTCTCTAATTTTTAGTTTATAAGTATTTTTAATTAAAACTTGATTATTTTTTGTTTCTTTTTTAGTTATTATAGTTTTTTTTTTTTTTTTTGTAATTTTGCAATTTTAATAAGTATAATGCTCTTTCTTTGGTTCTTATCTTTTAATGTTCATTGATTACTTGATTCCTGTTCATTTTTAATTTCATTTATTACAAAAAAAAAAAAACAAAAACAAAAAAAAAACTTGAAAATTTGCAAATGAACAAACATAAAACGGAAAAATATGAATGTACATATATATGTCAAAGAAATTAAAAATGAAAAAAAAAACAAAAGAAAGAAAAGAAATGTGAATAGACCACCCAACAAAAAAAAAAAAAAAAAAAAAAAAAAAGTTTTTTTTTTGTTTTTTGAAATTTATTCAGATATTTGTGTAGGTGGCCTCTTCTTATTAAAGATGTGCTTTGTTGTAAGTAATAAAAATCAAGGCTTTAAATGCAATTTTAAATATTAAATTTTTTTTTTCTTTTGTTTTATAATTCATATGCAAATATTTTCATTTGTTTTGCTACAGATTATTTGTTGTCTTTAGAAACGGCTACAAAATATATTTTTATTCTAGGCCGCTAATATAAGATAAAAGAGATTTTATCTAAAGAAGAGATCTTTAGAGAGAGGGAGAGATAAAAGATTTTAATAATAGCTATTACTATTGTAATTATGAAATTTAATTTCAGATACTTCTTTTTCAACAATTCTCAACAATTAATTCTTAAGCTATTTGCAAATAATTCCAAATATAGGGAAAATTATTAACTTAAACCAAATTAAATCGAGTTAATGAAATGGTTAGTACAAATAAGACTTAATTAACACGCAAAGGATCTGAATTGAAATTCATTTTTAAAAATAATTCAATTTATGATTAAGTAGTTCATATTTCTTCTGAACTATTTAACAAAAAAAAAAAAAAGGAATTCTCTCAACATCACGATTCATCGCTTCAGAACAATTTTTCTGAAGAAGAAAAACAATTTATAGAACTTAAATTTAAAAATAACATTTAAATTATTTTAAATTTTTGTTTATTTAATGAATCGAAACAAAGATTTTTTAAAAAATGACAGATGAAAAAAGTGTTTCGCACAAAAAGTTAAAATTAAATCAATTTTTATACCGGAGAGAAAAAAAACTTCCAAAATAAATTTGAAAAATGCAGAAATTCCAATTTTCATATAAAAGATATACGCGCGGCTTAAATATCCGAAGTTGTGAATTCAGCATTAAGGTAAAAATTATTTTAAAAGTTGTAAATTAAGACCTGATCTCGAGGGGAGCGAGGATTTTCAGTTATGCATTTTTTTTGTTAAATCAATACATTTATCTTTAAAATGAAAAGAACTCAATTAAATTTCATGCTTTAAAAATTTGTTGGTGCTGCATTTTACTTCTTTTGATACCAAACGTTTAGCTAAAAAAGAACTTATAGCCTTGAGCATTCAATCATAACTGCTAGGTAATAGGATGAAAATATAAGAAAATTATTGTTTTCATTAATTTTCTTTAAATATATTTTTTTCTAATATTTAAAATTTTTATGTACATATTTAATATCAAAAAATTGAGTAATATGTAGAGTATTAACTTTTGTGCATATTGATCCCTCAATCGTTCGGGAATGTATAGGTTTTATCATAACTTGATTTAAAAATGTAAATGTAAATAATATTCTTATGTTGTAAGAAAATTATCAAATTATCAAATTTATTTTTGGAATGCATTATTACATTTATATTAGGTTTACTAAAATTAAGAAAAAAATTATAAACCGTCATATATTCAGATTTAATATCTACCTTTGTACACATATTGTATATGTCCAACGATGCGGCCTGTATTTGAAAAGACATTTTATTTACTTATTCTTAATATAACTATATATGGCTTATTAATCTTTCCGTTTATGCTTTTGAAAATTTAATTGCGTATTTTAATTATGTAGATCACCTTTTGTTTTAGTGTTTTTTTTTTCCCCCCCTTATATAATAAAATAAACCGCTTTACTTAGAATTGGCTCCTAAATTTTATACAGCCTTTTTACTATTTCTTTTTTTTTTTTTTTCCTTTTGATAATTAATTTTTGATATTTTGTCTAAATATTTTAATTCAAATGATATATTTTGTATATTATAGTCCCCATTTTTTGTTCCTCTTAACTAAACAACGGAATGAGGTATGTATGAAAGGTCTTATTTATTTATAAAATTTTGAAAAAAGGCTTATCATCAGTTTTAAGATCGTAAAATTCAATTAGTTGGTGATTCAGTCGCCATATTGTAAAGTTTTAATTATTTATTTTTTTGTATTTTATTTGTAAATGTTAATAATGATCGTAGAAATTATTCTATCTTCTTTTAGTATGTCAGTGATATTCTTATACACAAGCAAGAATATTGTTTTTTTATTAGCTGCTCTTTTTTTTTCACAATTACTTTTAAAATTTACCTATAAATAGTTTTTTTTTGTACTTTTTTATTATTTCAACTGTATTTTTGTTTGTTTTTTTTCTTTTCTTTTTTTTTTTTTGTAGTTTTTAATTAACATATTTAGAGCATTTATTTATTCATCCTTAAGGAATGAAGAATAAAATTCATTTTAGAAATTACTGAAGCCGTTCAATTAACGAATAAAAAATAAAAAAGGGAGAAAAACATTAAAAATAAATAAATAGAAGATTTAAAAGATTCTTGTAGAATTTATAAAAATAAAAAACAAAAAAAAAAAAAATGAAAAATGAAAAAATAAAGGTTATGGGAACTATGTTTTTCTTTTGTTGGGGTTTAAAAAAAAAAAAAAAAAAAGGAATAGACAGGATGTGACATTCTAAAAAAAAATTTAATCATTGCTATTTTGTTTTGCCTAAAAGGGCATATAAAATAATTATGTGCATAGTTTTTTTTTTGTAAATTCGTTTTCACATTTATATTGCAGTTGCGCCATAAATCATTTTTAATTATTTTAGAGAAAAGTTAATTTAATATTATTATTTAAAATTATTTAACGTAAAAACAAAAGCATAATTAAATTAAAAGAATGCCCTAGTTAATTAAAAACTATTCATATAAATGAATATTGGTTGAGAATTTATTTTTACTTCTATAATACCCCTTTTATCTTTGTTTTGATTCATTTTCTACAGAATCCCGAAATCGAAAAATTTCAATAATTAGTTGTATCGTTGTATTCTAATATCGCCGTGTTAATTCGTTGACTTTTTAACTGTAATTTTAAAATTTAAAAAATTTAAGAACAAAATGAACTTATTATATATTAGATTGCTTTATAGAAATTGTAATAATATTTTTTGTATGAATTGAATGAATTTTGTATTAGTCCCCCTTAGTACTTTTTACATATGCGAAAAATCCCCAAAGTTTCATACTATTTTAAGGGATTTTTTTCGTTTTTGATTTTCGGGATTTTTTTCTTGGGCACTTTTTTCATAGCGCTTTCAAAATCAAAATATTTCCCTCTTCCACAATATTTATATACATGTGTATGTGAGATTCTCAATTAGAAGGAATTTTAGAGTTGGATAAACAGGAGTATACGCCTTTTACATATTTTATATTTATTAAGTATATTGTAAGATTCTGAATTACGAGGGATTTTAGAGTTGGATTTAAAAATGAGCCTTTTTAATCAATAAAAAAAAAAACTGAAGAAGCGGCATTTGGCTTGGTGGGATTTTGAAAAAGTGAGATTTTGGGATTTGGGGATTTGCTCAAACAGGATTACGGGCCAGACATCCTTGAGTACATAATTATATAAATAATTTTATATAAGTTTTCCTTGTCTACGTAAATAATTTTTCACTTCTTATAGAAAATAAATATTTTAACATACAAGTAGATTCAATCCTAAGGCAAAATAATTCAGATTTCTAAGGGACAATAATGTATTAGATTTATTTCTGCACCTCAATTGATGTATCCTTCTTCTCAATAAATAACTACGTATTGACAGAAATATTAACAGATGACCTCATATATTAACCCACAAATAATATCATGCAGATAATTACAAGCAAATTTAACAATAATTGAAGATTGTTTAAAGAATTGTCGAAAAAGGGAAATGAAACTAATATGTTCATATAACCTTTACATTTAGAAAAGACAATTGCGTAAAAGTTATTTAAATTAATTAGCACATCTCTGACATAAACAAATAAAGTGTAAAATATCTTAGAATACAATATAAAATATACGACTATATTAAAGAAAAAGAACACACATTGTTAATAAAAACAAGAATCTAAGGTTTAAATTAAACAAATATCATTTATTTGTTTGAAAAGAATTATTTTTAATATATAAATTACTGATATGAAAAGCTATAATATAAGACCCATATAGACATACGAAATGAAATTTTGAAAACCACAAGGAATTCTAATATAAAACTATGTACTACAAAAAATTTCAATCAAAGGTGTTACATACAATCGGAAACGCTTCTTGATGGTATACATAAAAAACCAATTAACTAAAACAAACTTTAATTTAAAAAAATTTAAATCTTGGCATCATGATATAAACTCTACTCACCACACGTCATGATCTACACCCAAACCAGATGCTAATACCCAATTTTTTAAAGAAATTGATTCGCATAGATGACAAAAAACAAATGTTAGCTTCTTCGCTTACGAATGGTGATAAATTAGATTTTATTATATAAAAAAAAATTTATGTGACAATTCAATATAATAATGATCTTCTTAATATTATCTTACCAAAATACTATGTACATGGGATACTCTATTCTGTTTTAATTTTTCTATATGCCAGAGTTTTCACAAAATTTCTTGCAATTTAAAAACTTTTTGATATGAGACGTAAATAAAGAAACGTTTTGACTGCTAACGAAATTTCTATAAAATCAATTAAGTATTGATTATTAGAAACGAGTGCTTCAAAGCCTAAAAACCTATACAATCAATAAACAAGAAACTAAAAAAATATACTGATTGATACATTATAACAAAGAAATTATTTTTATAACGTTGCTAATTTTTTTTTTGTTTTAAATGGTTGGAATTTATCTTCTACGTGTGTAAAATTCTACATATTCAAATTCTATTATTTTTGTCTTTGATATTTACATATTGCATTTACCTATTCATATTACAAAAAATTATTTTTTTTTCATAATTACAATTGTAAATAAAACTATTCTTACAATTTAGTTTTAATTCAAATATTTTTATTTTAATATGTAGTTTATCATTTGGACAAGTGACTCATGTATGAGGAATGTAGTGATGAACATAGACAAAACATTAATGAGTAATGCTGTATATTTATGATAATATGTATAAAAAAAAACTTTCAAAGATGTTATTTTTATTGTAATGAATTTGTAACATGTCACTGGCACGTCAAAAATAACTGCGTCAAAAACGTGTTGTCTTAGACAAAAGTGGTTTTATAATTAAAGAAAAATATGGTTTCATTTTGATTGAATGTAATGACTAGTAAATTTGAAAACTCAGCTTCTGTCGGTGAACCAGAGCAAAAAGCTAATAGGAACGTAATTTGAAATATGCAGCTCTCCGTTAAGATCGAGATGGAAGATCGAAGAGTTCAATCCTAATTCTGGTCCGATTCTCATTCAAAATAAAAATTCTACATTATCTGTCTGTATCTGTATTTAGTTTTGAAAAGGTACCTATATATTATTTTTATCGACCATAAATATCCTCAAATCTTTCATTCTTGAACTCTCTTCTCTTGAATAAAAAAATTATTGCGAAAATATTGATTGGAGATTCAGCTGAAAAATTAAATCTTATGAACATGAAAAAGATGAAATAAACGCGAAAATGATTTTTAGATGTGGGATTAAATGATGTTTGTTATTATTATAATTTTTTGTTAAATGTATTTTTATTCTAAAGGTATAGGTGCTTAATAATTTAAATTTTGTTATTTGTTTCAGTGAATGAAGAGGTTATTTACACATTTTTGACAGTAAATCCCAGAGTTCAATTTTGTTCTTGATAAGCCAATAATTGGCAACATTTATTGTAATTTTTCTTATTATTTTTAATAATTTTCATACTTCTGACTTTTGGAAAAATTTGGCTGAGAAAAGTGATATCATAAAAAAAACTTTCGATTAAATTTGCAAAATAGTTTATTTATCGTGTCTTCAATTATAATTAGGCTTTTTTCAATAACATGTTATTGATCTGGGAATAATGGCCGGAGTATATTAGAAAATAATAATTTACTGATGCGTTTCAAGCCTTCAGTTAGATATCCATCCTTTTTAGCATATTTCCAAAAAAAAATTTGCAAAAAATATGCCTATTAGTTTTACTCTGTCCGTCTGTGTAAAAAACTTGTACACCTTTAAAGGTAGAAACATTTTAACCATTAAACGCGTACATCTCATGTTCTACTTAAAATTTTTTCAATCTAAAAACATCATACGACAGGAATTTTTGTTACTTTCGTAAATAAATATCAAAATTATACAATTTTTTTAAATTTAGTATTTAAATTTACTGTTATGTGAAAACAAAATATAGCATAACTTTTCTACAAAATATAACTTCGACACGCTTTTAGATAGGAAATTTTAGAATAGAAATACCAGAAAGAACTTTTACAATTAATATTAGTTTCCTAAGAAATTTTTTTTAAACAGGGGGTGGTTTAAGAGCTATTAGCGCTCAAAAATTGAAAATTTGCTTTTTTTAGACACCTGTAACTTAGGCACATGTACAAATTTTTCTTCGGCAAAACATAAAAATTTAAGCTTCAATAATATATTTACATGTGTCAACGGGATTTCCTAGTTTTATACGGTTCCGGACTTACAGTCCCTCCAAATTGCAAAAAAGCACATTTTTATTTAGCACATTTTCTGTTCTATGAAATTTTCAAATGTTGGTGCAACTCACACTTCTAAACAGTTTGTATTATCTTTTAGAAATGTGCGCTTTTAAAAACTGTTGGTTTACATTCTGCCGTATCTATTATACTCTTTATTCAATGTTAGACATACACATTCTGGTAGAACGGTGGATTAAAATAATGTATAAATGTAATGTATGGGATGGGGTTAATTTAGTATTCGAACAACGAGGGAATAGAAAATTGGAATAGAGATGTTCAGATCTTTAGGAAAGGTATCGTATAAGCGGTTCACCCGCGGTTATCACCCGTTATTTTTAACATTGCTGCCTGCCGCTATAAATTTTCTCTTGAAATTTTAGATATATAATATTATTTATGAGTTCTAAAATAATTTAAATTGATGTTATTAAATTATATTTTTCCTGTTACTCCGCTACAGTATGGAACTTCCACCTGGAGTCCACATTCTTATATGTAATTTACATTGTAATTACAATTGTATTTCTGGACAATTTATTTAATTATTCTATATGACAGTACGTTTTCATGTTGTTCTGCGCCGGCCTCTTCTTCTGGATCCTTCGAGCGGATTCGAGCTTAGTGACGCTCTGATTGTTTTCTCTTCGTTTTTCTATAGTGTGTGTCCTATTCATTTCTATCTTCTTGTGGTTTTTTATTTTACTAGAAGCTCTTCGTTTCGAAGTTTTTACAAATCTTTGTACAGTACAGTACCTTTTCATGTTGTTCTGCGCTTACCTCCAACTCTGAATCCTCCTAGCGGATTCCAGCTTAATGACGTTCTGATTGTTCTCACTTCGTTTTTCTAAAGTGTGTGTGCCCTATTGATTTCTATCTTCTTGTGGTTATTTATTTTACTTCGGGACTCTTCGTTTGCTAGTTCTTACAAATTTTTGTTATTGATTGCGTTAGACCAAAATATTCGACACGTGATTCTAATGTACTAATTTACGAATACCTGTAATTTGTGTTTAATAGATTTCGTCAGTAGCTATAGCATTTGCTGTCGTATGTTAGTGTGGACTTAAGTTCACAGTAGTTGATTATCTTGATTTTTTTTTGATATTGATATCTGATTACAATTCCATACAGGCCTAAGCCTTCTAAATATGGCCCACGTTTTTTGTATTCTATTTTGGACGTCTACGTGTGTTCCATTTGTTGGAATTATTATAGCCCCTAAATAGCTGAAGTTGTTTGTGTTATTGGAATAAAGTATTAATTTATTATTATTTTCTTTATTTATAATGTCTAGAATAAAAAAGTCATAACTTCTTACATACTGTGACATTCAATTGTTAATTTTAATATTTTTCTATTGATATATGGTAAAAAATAAATAACGGTATACTAATTAATAATTATTCGAATATTTTAAGTTTTTTTTTACTATTAAATTTTATTTTAATTTTTACATTGCGTGCGCTTTAAAAATTATTAAACACACCACTTTAAAAAAAAAAAAAATAAAAAAAAATAAATATTTAAAATGGAAAAATTTTCCCGGGAAATTTAAACAAGGAAATACATAATTTTATCGCATTACTTATTTCTTTAATATTTATTTTCTATTGGTGGTTCAAATACTCATTATAATAAAATAAATTGTGGTTTAATGATCCGTATGTATATTAATTATTATGTTTTTTATGTATGTTTGTATGTATATTAATTATTATACATTTTCATATAATATATATATTTATATATATGTGTGCATATTTGAATATAATTACATACCTATTTTAAAGTGTTTAAAATTTAAATTCCAGAAAAAAATATTATGGGTTTGGGAATTGCAAACAATATATGCACGATTGACGATTATATATTAAAGGTTGAACAATTGTCCATTTTCTAAAAATTAATTAATAATTTTATGTTAAACTTTTTAAATCTTAAATACTTATTTAATATAACTATAACTTTTATTGTTTACTATGCTGTATCATTAAATTTTGTTGTGAATTCTTTTAGAATTAAAATAAATCGTCATTATTTTTATATGAAATTATTTTTTTAAGATATTTATGCTTAAATTTTTTTCGAATATTATTAATTTATACATTTTTTATCATTATGGTATTGAATTGTTTGAATTTTGTTAAAATTTCCCTACGTCCTTGACTCCTTGCGTAATTTGATAAAAAGAAGTTTGAGAAGTTTAAATATCGCCGTCTTTATTGTTCAATAACATCCTTACTTCTTGAAATTATTTTGTTATTTTAATTTTTTTGGATAAAAAACCCGATTATTTCAGTAGCTGTATTAGAACTTTAGAATGTTCTTTTTGTTACAACCATGTCCATTTTTTTTTGGCTCGTTCAACAAAACTACAAACCACCTTAGGATAATTTTAACATTTTATTAATTCAATATGCTCAAAATACCAAAAGATTTACTTTTTTGTTTTTGGCTTAATATCATATATTGAGTACAACTAAATTCCATTCACTTACTATTTTTAAACTGGGCTAAAATTTAATTTTAACATTTTAATATTGTTTTAGGTTAATGATTGTTATTCGTTTAACTAACTGAGCGCTTATGCATTTTAAATTAAGAGTAAACGTTAATTTAATTCATTGAAATGTTTAATGTTTAATGGGAGTTTTGATTTTAAAATATGTTATTAAGCTAGATATCTAAATTACTTCGTTAAATTTATTTACAGTTTTTTCTTAAATTACTTGTATTATCTATTCCTAATATTTCTTTTTTTTTTGTTAAATATGTACTTTTGAATTTTTACTTCGAAAATCTTTTTGTTTTGTTTTACTTTTAAATATTTAATAGAAACTTTCTAGTTTTTAAATACAGTTCGAGTCATTTAAATCATGATACTTACTACATTTTAATGGATTTATTGGGAACTAATGGGGTTTTATTTTTTTTTTACATTTTTTTTTATTTTGATGGCAAAATGTTGTTTTATTATTTGCAAATAAGAAAAATCACAAAATTAATTTATCAATAATTCCTCTTGCCCACCCTATACCGCCTTACCATTGACTACTTAACGTAGTAACTTTTGTATATGACAATTAAATAACAAAATAAAAGAATTATTAAAACTTTGAATAGAAGTTGATTTCATATGAACATACCCATGAGTAGTATTTTTTTTTTAAAGTATATTTGGTCTGGGTTTGTTTAAGAAATTTGTTTCTCCATCCTGTTTTGGTTTCTTTTCCAAGATAATTTCAGCCAGTTTATATTACACATTTCTTAGCACTATATACTATATAATGAAGTTCTTTACATTGATTGCAAAACTATTTCTTAGAATTTTTCAGTAATTACTTTAATGAAGCAAGAACTATCTACAGAATTATGACTACGATAG
Source organism: Poecilobothrus nobilitatus (assembly GCA_947095535.1). Classification (NCBI taxonomy): domain Eukaryota; kingdom Metazoa; phylum Arthropoda; class Insecta; order Diptera; family Dolichopodidae; genus Poecilobothrus; species Poecilobothrus nobilitatus. Next base: position 81,015,284 of record OX352773.1, on the reverse strand, counting down.
TAAAAACTTTTGTAGTATTTTCTATTCGTTATTTTCGTATTGAAAATAATGTCTTTATTTATGTGTTGCAAAGTGTTAATAGTCTTTTTCAATTTAATGGACATCTATAAGATATTTTAAGTTAATATCTTTTTTTTGTTTTTTTTTTTTTTTTAAACTAATTTAATTCTACAGAACTTACCTATAGGTTTAGTGATCTTTGTCTTTTATTTCAAAGGAATTTCAGTTTAAAACAAAACAAAAAAAAAAAAAAAAAAACTTAATTATTTTTTATTACAGTTTGTTTTAAGGTTACCATTATATTTCTATTTCAAACTACAATTAATAAAAACAAAAAAAAAAAAAACCCAAAATGAAAGAAAGAAAGAGAAGAAAATCCAAAAAAGAAATAAAATAAAGAAATAATGATTTTCAATGCCATAGTAGTCATAATTCTGTCTAAATAACAAAAATATGAGAACCACAAATTAAAAGTTTTTTTTTGTTTTTTCAGTTTTTAATAGGTTTTTTTTTTTTTTTTTTTTTTTAGGGCTATTTTTGTTTACTTTTGTTTTATTTTTAACTTTTAAGTTAAAAGGTATTAAAATTTTGTTTTTTTAGTAGTTTTAAAGGAATCGGAAGTTGTTCTGTTTTTTTTTTTTTTTTTTTTTTTTTGAAGTTAAAGTTAAAAAGAGATAAAATAGTTAAAAGAAATGATCTTAAAGAAAAAGTAGCTAGTCAGTAATTAAAAAGATTGAAGTTAAAATTCATTTAATTTCAAAAGGAAATTCATGTATTCCAAACGCAAAAAAAAAAATAAAATAAAAAATTTAAGTGCTGTTTTGCGGCATTAATATAACCATTTTTTCTTTGTCATTTTATCAACAATAAAAAAATTTCAATTAGAAAAGAAAATAACAATACATATCTATAAAGTTATCTGATATTTAAAGATACTATACCTTTATAAGTTTTAAATATTTAATAAGTTTGTGAGAACAAAAAAGAAATTATGATTGTTTGGACAATTGTCTTTAACAATAATCAAGTAGTATAGTAATTAAACCTTGATTTTCTTCATTTAATTTTTTTTTTTTTATATGTATATGTACATAAAAGTAGTTTATCTTTTTCTTATTATTATGAATTGAAGTTCTTTGATATCCAAAATGATTGTCAAACGCTCTTTTTCTATTTAATATAATATCTGATTTTATAATGTGATAACAATGTCCATAATGTGTATAAATGTACACGCAATTCAAAAGTTCAGAATCTTTTTATAATATAAAATATTAAAGTTATAATTTTTTCCTTTCATTTTAATAAATTTAAAAAAAAAAATGTAAAATTTTACTTTGTCCGTTCGTTCATTCATCTATATTTACAAAACTGGTTCACTGTTACCAATAAAACAATGGGATTTGAATATATAAATAAATGTCATCAAATATACATATATTTCTAAATACATTTTTGTTCTTATGAAAAAATTGATATTTTATAGAACAATTTTTTTATGTAGTTTAACTCGTTACAAATGTACAACGGTATCCCCAAAAGATAATTATTAATCTCAGTTTCCATAAAAATTGAGTTTTCTAATCGAAAAATTTCAAACTATTAAAAAATTTCTGAAACTTTAATAATAAATCTACAGTTACCTCCAATCAATATTGTGTTAAATTTTGGGCTTTAAATTTTGAAGATAATGCTTTAGTTTTCTCGCGCGATAAATAGAATATTTTAATTTAAATACGGTTTGGCCGAATGAAATGCGTTGCGTGAAGTGCCACAACAAAACGATGCTATAGGTATAGAGCAATTTTCTACTTTTAGTCGCGTTGACAATTTATTTAATTTATTTATTTTTATTTTTCTTATTTTATATTGATTGTTGGTTGTTATTCACAATTTTCATACTGTTTACATACAACATTTAAATTTGTTTGATAAAGCGACGCCAACATTTTGTCATCATTTTATTTGGCAAGGCGAGGCGAAACGAGCATTAGGTTATCATCTTAAATTTAGGAATTTGAAATGTTGAGTAAAAGAAATAAGGATCTTTGAGAATAAGAATCAGTTTTTTTTTAGTGAGTGTTTTTTACTCAAAATTTAATTGAGTTGTCACCAATGGATGGACAAATTGCTTGGACAATTTTTAGCAAATATTACAAATTTTAATGCAAAAATAATCGCAATTCTAGAATCCTTTAAATCAGTACTTATTTAAAATGCACCTTGAAAAATCTTTCGTTTTACATACTAACTTTGTTTATTTGTTACATTAATTTAATAGTTAATGCGTTTCCTTATTACTCTTTTGGCGATAATAAAATTAAAATAACTTTTATTTAGAAACTATAGGTACTCATATAAAAATTGTAATTACTTACAGTTGCCAGCAATAAAAATTAAAAGATTTGCCAGTTATAAAAAATTTAAAAAAAGAAATGGGTTTTGTTTTTTTTATTATTGAATTTCCTTTTAGTTTTTTTTTTTTAATTTCTTCTAAGCAAAAAAATAAAAAATATATTGTTAGAATATTATTAGGTATAGTTGTTATGTAGTCTTTGGTATATAAGCATTATATGTAAAATGTGTAAATCTAAGACAAATTGAGAATAGAGTATAGAGTAATACTACTTGTCATTTAGTATAGTTATATTTCTTTAAATTTAAATTTAATCTTTAACCTTTAAAAATGGTTCCCTTTTATTCTAAGAATGTTGTGTCTTATATTTCCATTAGTTTAATTTGATAACTCTTCGACGAAATTTCTAATCTTATACTTACAAAGTGAACTGTTCTCATTTATAATAATTTTTAATTTAAATTTTTGTTCTATAAATTCTTAAGATTCTTAAGATTATATATTTATATATCCATAATAGATACCATACGAACTTACAGAAGTTTTCTTATATTTTAGAATTTAAAAAATTTTTTTTAACCTATTTATTTCGTATAGCGATTTAAACATTTTGACGCTTTCTAAAGCTTGTCATTCTTATTATCATTTTATTTTAAACATATTTGAATACACATGCATACAACTGATTTATCTCTATTTTTAGAAAATTCTTTAAGTTTTTTATTTGTAAATTCTGTAAATTTGTTTTTGATGTTATTTCACTTTAAAATTTTTAAAATAAACATACATATGTACCTTTTATTAAACAAATAGATATTTTAATTTTTGCATACATTTTGTTTTTGACAGAATTGTAGAGCGTATTTTCCCTAAGTTGTTGAAAATCTAATTTTATCTATAAAATAGCGAAAAAGTAAACTGCGCAAAATAAGATATTATTTCTTTAATAGTATAGTACTATTGGACGATAGTTAATCTTTTTAAGTTTGTTTAGTGATATTTTTTAACTTAAAGGTTCCCCTTTTATATTTATTTTAATCCAAATAAGTTGTAAATTGATTTGGGTTTCATGAATTTATATATGCAATCAAAAATCGATTAGATTTTCATCATTTTGTACTCCGATTCATTTATAAATTTGCAAAAAAAATGAGGAAAAAAATGTTAATGTTTTTTTTTTTTATAACTGCTCGCATTTAATCCATTTTCCTTCAACCGATTTGTTCCGTAAACAATTAGGATGATCATTTTATTATACTGGTTACGACCTGAAGGAGTTGGATTTAATGATTTAAAATGTCACATATTAAGAACATTTTAGAATTTTTGTTGTTTTTTTGAAAATTATCATATCACAATAAGTAATTCGTTTAGAAATTTCATTTAATTATGCTTCTTATATAGGAATTCTGGCATTTTACATCTTATTTTAAGAATTTAGGTTGAAATAAATTGACAATATCTGTATGTTATTAAAAAAAAAAAACAAAAACACCATATAATAATATGAGTTAATGTATGATATCTTTAAAAAAGTTAAAGATATCTTAAGTAATTCTTTTTTTTTTTTTTTTTTTTTGCTTTAGAAATCTATCAAATATTTTAATTGAACTTCTACAAAAAGAGGAAAAGAAAAAAATAGAATGGTTTACATACTGTTACAATGGTTTACATAGTATAAATGGTGTTTATATTTTACGTTATATAATAATATATATATATATGTATATACCATATAAATATCACATTTAAAACAACAATTTTGAAAAGAACGTGTCTTGTCAAGTAACTTTTTAATTAAAATTCTTAAGAACTTTTTTTTTTTTTGCTCATATCGCTATATTTTCAATTTATTTTTTTTTTTTATAACAAAGTCGCCTCTTGTTTTCCGGCTGAATTGCTGAATTTCTTAGATATTTTTTTTTTTTTTTTTTGGTTTATCTGCTATTAAATTACTCTCTTGTGGTAATTAAGTTAAGATAAAATAAGTAGAAAAAAAGAAAAATTAATTTTACTGTGATAAAAAAAAAACTGAAATAAGAAACAAATGCAAAAAAAAAAATTAATTTAAAGAACTGGAGCTCCATTTTTATTCTTTCCTTATTGTAATTTTTTCTCTAAATCTTTTCAAGAAACAGGAAAAATTTTATGCACACCAACAGTAATGTAAGTAATAAGTATAACAGGTAATTAAGATTATAGCACAAAAATTGCATAATATTTTTTTTTTTCACTTAGAAAACAAAAAAAAAAAGTAATTCTAACCTTATCCATCATAATTTTATGGACATTTGATGAGATTTCTATAAGTAGTGGAACAATTTATATTTTGCATGAAAAATTTATTATTATTATTATTATTGTTTTTTGTTTTTTTTACCTGTGTATTACTTTTTTTGTTATTATTACCGTCAGTTTTAAGTTTTATTAAATAATTTTTAAAAATTTATTATAAAAATTATTTAAAAATGGTTAAAAAAGAAAGAAAAAAACATAATATTTTTTATGATTTCTTCTAAGCATATAATTTGAAAATAATAAAAAAAAAAGAACGACCCCAAAAAAAAAGGTTTAAAATTATTAAAAAGAAAGAGATGGAAATACTTTATCACAAATAATATCTTAATATATTTTTTTTTATATAACATTCAGAAAAACCGTTATATAATCATATTTTTATTAACTATTATTTTGAATCTTGTTCAAAAAAAATTTGTAAAATATGCTTATTAGTTTTTATTCTCTATCCGTTCGTTTGTTGTTTTTTTTCCTAGGGAGGTTACGAATCTTCAAAAAATCCCAAGAATACCTCTTGCCCTTAGGTAGTGTCAGATTCTTACTGACTAAACGTAGTTCCACCTGACTAAACCCATTGAATCCGCCCATTACTATTGCTATTTTGCTATCAATAGTTCAAACATATAACAAATTCCTGCATGAGCATATAATTGAAAGCAGCTCCACTGTCACTATAGAAACAATTATTAGTATTAGTATTGCTACAGAGCCAAAACATTCACAACGTTTTTATAAAACGGTTATACTTTATTAGAAAGTCATTTAATTTTAACCATAATTAGATTTCATTAAAAAATTATGTTGAAAAATAACTTTTTTTATCAAATTCTATTATGATACAACCCGCCAAATTTAGAAAAAAATCTTAAATTTAACACTTCTTAACTCAAGTTCTACAAAATGTTTCTTTAATATGAAAACAAATAAATGTTAGAAATTTTTTCGAGTTTTATAAATCAAGAAAAAAATAGTATAGATTTTTGCTATTCAGTAAATGAATTTTCCATTAGATAAAACTTAAGTTTTGTAGAGATTTTTGACAAAATAATAATTTTAAGATATTTTATAATCAGTATAAGCTAGACATTATAAATATTTCATTTTGTATTTTTCTCCATTTAGAAAATGTGTACATTTAAAATCCTTCAATGTTACATACGGCCTTATTTTATAATAGACCCAAAAAGTAATTATTTAATATTATTAAAATACACTCAGAGAAATTTTTATAAAATTTTTGTTATAGCAATACAAAAAGCAGATACGTAAAGTTTTTGTTTTAATTTTTCTGAAGCATAGACACAAAAAAATGTTATTCAAATTTAATTTTTGATTTTTAAAAATAAAACGAAATTCTTCCGGTGAAAAATTTTCAACCATTTTCCTGTTCAGTTTATTTGAAAAACAAAAGTTTACAATGACTAGAGCTTTTTTTTTATGATGCTAGGCCCTTAAGACTTTAAAACAAAAACAAATAAAGCGAAACTAGTCCGAGATAAAAAACAACATTTGGCTTACATAGTACTCTTGGTTGGTTGGTTGGGTTAGGTGGCTAGTCATCGCCGCTCATGGCAGTGACCCAAATTAGCGGGTTATAGTATCATTTTGTTACCACTTCCGTGACCACAAGGCTTATAATAGAGCTATATTGAGTTTTATTTTAGACCCATTTCGTTGCTTTCAGAAACTGTACCTTTTCTTCAGGTTGCTTTAGCGTTAAATCACTTAAATCGTTTAGTTGTTGGCTACCCGGAGTTACTCTTTAGGCCATAGCTTGTGCTGAGCATGGTACTCTTGTATTATTATTATTTGAAATATATCATGACATTTATTTTTAAATTTCTAAAAGTTTTTTTTTGGAGTTTAGACTTTAGTAGTTTAGACTTTAGTGCGAATTAAAAATAATTTCTATTTTTACCGATCAGACTTAAGATCCAACAAAATTTTAGTATTGAATTGAAAGAGTTAAATGTCGAATTGTTTTAAAGTAAAAAACCTCTAAAAGTTCAAAAAACTTATATATTTTTTTTTCAATCTTTCTTATGGCTTAACTATTCTTAACAATTATTAATTCTCTTAAAGCAGCCTCTCAACTTCGGTTTCATTATTTTAAGTTTTAATAAACAGCTATGAGATCTTTATAATTAAGTTTAACAGAAACTTAAACATATTGCTTGAATGTAAAAAAATTTCGCTGAATGTATTTTTTTTAAGAACGATAAAGAAGAGAACAAAAGAAGAAAAAATCGAAACTGAAAAAAAGGGAGATTTTCATTTTTTGCAAAACCAAAAAAAAAAAAAAACATAAAATTGTCTGGCACACTAATAAAAAAATATAATTTGTTAATGTTCAAGTGTACAGCAAAGAGTAAAACAAAAACTTTTATAGCAACATACGATAACGGTCATAAAATTTAAAGATCGTATTAAAATATATGACAGGTTCAAAAGAAAATATGATTTAATGTAGTTTATGTCTCGATTAATATTATGAAACTGTTAAGCTCCGTTCATAGGGATGTCACTTTATAGGATCGATTACTTTGTTAAAACTGCTTTCATATTTTTCTTTAAATTTAAAAATTCTAAAGATTTTTAATAAATAAGATTTTTGATTTCCTTTAAGTTTGTTAAGTAGCATGCGTATTGAAGTTTGACTATCGGTAATTCAATTTATAATATCAAAAAATGTTTGAATTGGTTAAACCTACTATTTTGAGCAAGTACTCATAAATCATACATATATGTAATTTATTTAAGGTTCTTTTTCTGATTTTGCTATATAACGGCTGTTTACTGTAAGATCTTTTACCTCACTGCTCTCTCTCTCTCTATTTTGATTTATCTTTAGCTAAAAATGTAAATTTTAAATGAAGGACGATGATCTTGAAATAAGGATAAAGAATAATTAATCATGAAGTATTATATTATACATTATAATAATGATTATTCGTTTGAACCTTCAAATTTTTTTATAAAAGTTTTTCGTATTGATTCTTTTTTTTTTTCATTTGGTACATTCCGAGCCTAACTAGTTTCTAATTATGTTTTTTATATCGTCTTCAGTACAGTCTTAAATTTGAAACTACCTATTTTTTTTTTTTTCAGCAACATTAACATTATTCTAAACGTAGAAATAATTTTTTATGTATATCAGTATATTTACTCGAACATTAACGAATATATATATTAGCAAAATCGTGCTAATATGAAATAAAAGTGTTCATGAACATTAAATAAAATTACTGTAATGCAACAGTAAAAGTAACGACAGCAAGGTAATAATAATAACAATAATAAAAAAAAAATACAGACTGACCACAGACCTTGTAACATTACAGACGTTACTGTTTGTGATGCTTGATTTGACAGTATACATATATGTATATCTATATGTACATATAACATAACCACTTCATTTCAAAATAACATAATATAAATTAGAGTAAAATATTTACTCAACATTTGGAGGAATAAAGTTGAGTTATAGAATGAGCAGAATAAGAGTTAAATTAAAAAATTGTATTGGAATAGAATTAAAAAAATAAAAAAAAAAAACCTTCAGGATGGATTTGAATTTCATCTGTTTCTTTTTTTTATTTTTATATTGATCAATTGTACAAAATTAAAACTTGAGAAGGGTAATGATAACATAATTTTATGATGTAATTAAAGTTTTCAATATTTTTGGATTTATTTTTGTATTATTTTTTAATTTATGTTTGATAAATAACTTTATTTTGAATATTGGAAGTTATTGGAGAATGTAATAAAATGTAAATTTAATTTCATTCGTTTTTGTTCGTATCAAGGGTAAAATAAAATAATAATGCATTTTATCTTCAGTTAATTTGATTTAATTTCCATTCTATAAGGTTTATATTGATCTCTTCTCTTATTGATCCAATTCGAAGCAGGTTTTCTTCAATTGAAGATTTACAGTTTTTATGACTTTTGTGATCATTGAATTATTTCTAAACTTCCCATTGGAGTTCTTAGCGGAAATATTGTTTTTCTTTACGTTGAACATGTTCAAGAATCTGAATTTAGTTTAAATTAATTTAACTACGTATTTTATTACGTTTTATATGTATCAGACATTTGCTTAAACCAGGCATCAGTTATATTGTTCATTTAGTGAACTATCACAATTAACTGAAAGTCATCATTTACAAGGATTAGTATGTTAGTAAATGATGATATTTAGATATTAAATGAACTTAATACTTAATTGGTCATTACCACTGTTAGTAACTACTAATATTAATGTTAGTAATAATGTTAATGGTAATAAGAAACAAGAAAAAACAAAGAAACTAACATGCAAGTTAGATTAAAAACAAGTAAAAGTAACAGTAAGTCGATGCAACCGACTTATTTATACCCTACACCTAAAAAATTCAAATTAAATTAAAAATTCATAAGATAGTTTAGTTAGCTATTTAATATAATATATTTAATATATAAAAAAATGCTTTTACAACCTTTGTACAAAATTTCAGGTTTCTATCTTTATTAAATTCGAAGATATGCTTGTTAGATCTTGGGAAGTGTGTGAAGGCACCCGGACCACCACCCCAATTCATCTCAAATTTTAGAGACATCATCAGAACAGGGTAGAATACTCTTATATGAAATTTCAAGTATTTATAATTATTAATTTCGAAGGTATGCTTGTTCAGTTTTGGGAGTTGTGTGGGAGGTACCCGAACAACTCCTCCAATTCATCTCAAATTTTGTACAAATCAGGGATTCAGGAAACAACACCCTAGTACCAAATTTTAAGTTTCTATCTTTATTAATTTCGAAGATATGCGTATTCTGTTTTGGGAGTTGTATGGGTGGTACTCGAACACATGGTCCGATTTCGCCGATTTACAATCCCCGCCTTACCTTAGTCATTGTTAACCTACAGTATAAATTTCATCAAGATAGCATCATTATTTTTTGAGTTATCGTCCGTACGGACGGACGGACATCGCTAAATCGACTCAGGGGGTGATCCTGATTCAGAATATATATACGTGTCTTCCTTTTGGTGGTTACAAACACCATACCAAAGTTAATATACCCTATACTTAATGTGTAGGGTATAATGACAGACTAATCATGCAGACAACGAGAATTAACCATGCTCGCGTAAAGTCTGGCTCTCAGTGTTAATTTGTTAAGGCTAATATCGAAGAGCTCAGACGTTGAGTTAGTCTCTCTTAACATACGCGAAATAGGCTCAAATTTGCCATAGTCTGTAGAATGGTGTGACACATTAAAAAGCTCGATCGATCTCAAATTATTCAGATTTTCTCTAAACCTCATTTGTTCGCGAATAGAGGGGTAGTTGATATCACCGCGAACAATATGCTGAAAAAATATGATATTCGCCACTAGACGGCGTGACTGGAGGGAGTTCGAATTAATTAAAGAAAGTCTAGCTTCATATAGAGGAAGACGAATAGGATCAGCCCAAGCAAGGTTGCGTAAAGTGAAACAAAGAAATCTTTTTTGGACCAATTCATATCTACCAAGAATATCTAAATCTATATCACGATATGGAGATTATACTTGGCTCGAGTATTCAAGTATAGGTCTTACATAAGTAGTAAAAAGTTGCTTAGTGATATAGGGATCAGAAAACTCTTTTGACCAACGCATAATAAATCCAAGAGTTGAGTTAGCGTTATTTATTATGGATTTGTAGTGACTCTTGAAATCTAATCTACTATCAAGGATCAGTCCCAAATCAGAAGTACGATCTGTTCTTTTAATAAGTTGATCGTTGAGGACGTAATCATAATTGATTGTTGAGTTAGGTTTAAGTCGAGCATTGTACAAAGATATTTTTCTTTGAATATATTAAAACCATGTTCAATTTTTATTATTTTTTAAACTATAGTTTAGAACTCAAATAAAAACGAACTAATTAAATTAGTTTCAGTTTGCAGTAGTTGTTCATCATTGCATTTTTATGTTAAATATCATTTGGGAAGTTTCCATTTTAATACGAAATATCTGTTTTGTGCAGTTAACATTTGTATTAAAGGTGATAAAGAATCACTACTACTTCGAGTTTATATTACGTTATGGTGTTTCTATTCAGCAAATAATTTTGTAAATGTCGAACACATAAATTAATTAATATTTTTATAATTAACTACTACCTTACTAAGGTTTTCTTCAACATATGGATTTAACAAATATTGTTTCAAGTTCTTTTTTTGTGGTTTAGAGTTCATTCTCAAAGTTTTGAATAAGATAATTTTTTTTAGATGTAAGATCTAATTAAGTATCAATCGGTTTGTTGTAATTATAAGGATTATAATATAAAATCAAATATTTTCTTGTCTTTATATATAACATAAAATTTAAGACAAGATTTTTTTTTTGCTTACAATTAATTTAAAGTTTTCTTTTTTTTTTTCAAAAAAAAAAAAAAAAATTCACTCCTCCATAAACTAAAACAATTATATATTGTAGTTGAAACAATTTTTCTTCTTCTTTAACCTTAAAATATAGCTCTATAAATAATTGTTTAAAATATTTTGTTGGTTTCTTTTTAATTTTATCATAATTTTTTAGTCTTCTTCTTCTAGTGGTGGGCTGTTCTTTATTAGATCAAAGAAGAAAATTCAGAAATGTTTTTTTTTTATAGGGTTTTCTTTAATTAAAAAAAGGATCACAAATCAAAAAAAAAACAAAAAAAAGGGAAAATAAAAAGAAAACAAATTATCCTTATTGCATGTACAGTAAATCTAGTTTTGAAGAATGCTACTATTATCTAGATGAAAATTTTTTGTTTTTTTTTTTCATACTATTAGCCAGCCGTAAAATCTTGAAACAATTTCATTATTGGCGCACAACAAGTACAAAAAAAAAAATTATAAAAACAAAGAAAAATGTTAAGATCCATCAGGCAGGCGCAAACATTAAAAACCACAAATAAGAGGAATTTTACTTTTGGTCAAAAATAAACGATTCATAAGAAGAGCAGACAATAAAAAAAAAAATTTTTTTTTCTTTAAGAGGTGGAAATAAGTGAATCTTAATCATATTTTTTATATTGGTTTTTTTTTTTTTTTTTTTTGTAAGATCTAATAAGGAATCCTAATGGGAGAGAAACTCCCACTTTTGATACATATCTCTTATTTTCAGAAGAATATTTTAAATTTTTTTTTTTTCGTTATACGTTCCATGGATTCTCTTACCTTATATTTCTGTTTTTTTATTGAATGGTTCTGGCATATATTCTACATAAAATTAAACTTGTATATACATATATAGTTAAAATAAAAATGAATTTAATATTTCAGCTGCTCTTAGTTTCAACCCTATTAAATTAAACTGTGTTTATGAACAAGTACACATTTTTAAAACTTCATTTCCACTTCCCACAATGTACGTACGCGTTTTTTTTTTAAAAAAAAGTATAAATACAGGGTGTATAAAAAGAAAGACTTTGTAGTTTCAATGAAAGGTTTGAATTAAAGGCATCATTTTTTACCATTCAGTTTATTTTCTAATATTTAAAGAAATAAGAGTATTTTTTATACTGAGCGCTTGTTCTCAAATTGATACTATTCTAGTCAACCTATAACGACTGCTATTAACAGTGCAAGAGAATAATCACACAAAGTTTTTGTAGTACTTTTTAAACATTTAGTAAAATTGGAAGAATGAGTGTTTAGTATAAGAAACACTTCTAGTGTCCGATATGATGATTATACAGATATTCTGCTGAGTTTCTTCGTCTAATACATTGGTTAGTATTTTATAAAGGCAAGATTGTATTTTATTTTGATTAGGTATCCCTAAACTACCTCTAGAATTTAATCAAAAGTTAATTTTATCGTAAAACAATGTTTTTTTTTCTAGCTCGGTTTTGATTGACATTTTCCATACAATGGACACTTCATTTTCGTTATTCTATACTGAAGGCAACTGCCATATTAGATATGCTTCAAAATTTTACCGTATGGCTTTTATATCTGTTCCATCTATAGTTTACAGTTCGATGATGTTTTTGGTCTTTCTGAACATTATTTATTAATATTGTGAAATGTTTCATATCCTTCAAAAGTTTCAATCTATATCTCTAACCTATCATATCTTGCAATAATAGTATCTTTTATAGTCTTTTCAATATTTTTATACTTTAACTTGAAAGTAAAATTATTTTTGCTTAAAGTTCAAAGCTGGGTTCAAGTATTATTTGTACAAAATAACCTATAAATTGCAGTTAACTATATCAGCTAATGTGTGTAAATTTTTTTGAACACCCGTTAAAAATGTAATATTCATATATTTTGGATTACCTGTTATATATTGAATATCTGTGTTTTTGTTTTTAAATACTTGAAAAGTATTTTTTTACCTTTATTTTTATTTTCTCATCAATAATTTTTTTTAGTACCTGGATGCAAAATTAATCGAAAGAAATAACAAAAAAATTAAAAATAAATATAAAATATATATTTGAGATTTAAGATTAGAGGAAGGCAACAGCAGCAACATTAGTAAAAGAATGCTACAGAGCCACACAAAGAACATAAAAAAGAATTGAAACAAAAAAAAAATGAGACATATTGAAAAAAAAAATACTTTGAAATAACAAATATGAAAAACTTTTCTTTTTTTTTTTTGAGAAAATGTGAAAATTCAGTTTTTTTATATTTGTCTTAATTTATAAACTTATCAAAAAAAAGAAAAAACTAAAACTTATAAGGAAGAAAATAAGAAGAAATTAAATTTAGTATAGGTAAAAACAAAGTTTTTTTTTTTAAGTTCAAGTTAGTCAGTTTTGAAATAGTGTATTAATTAGCTACAAATTTACAACTAATAATAAATATAATATAAATTGATTCGTTTCACTTCTCTCTACGATCTAATTTAAAACATTTCTTTTAGTTGCAAATCTCATAAAAATATTATATTGCGGTCGTTATTCTTCAATTTCTTCATTTTAAATTGTACGCATTGGCAGGGTGCAATAAGGTATAATAGACCTTATTTGCAAATTGAATTGAGAAATAACGCCTAATACGCTCTGATTATTTGGAAATAACGGAAAAAAATCTAGGAGAGTTGTATATATATATATATGCGAGATTGACAATTATGACAATAAAAATCAAGGCGTATAACCTTGATTTTGTAGCCGACTGTAAAATCCGAATATTTTCAACAGATTTCAAACAATTTTCTTCAAAACTAATTTTATTCATAAAAATGTCTAGATTTCACTATGAAATAAAGTAGACAAAATAAAAAATTAAATAAGTTCGAAACGAAATGTTTTAAATTTGGAGAAATTTTAGAGTTGGCTACAAGATCAAAAATATACGCTATTTATAAATATTTTAGAAAAGGGGCAATACTGATTTTAAAACTAACTATTCATTTGTGATTCACAGTCCCACATATTAATGTTTATTCACATCTTGGAAAAAGGGACAATCCAGATTTTGTAACCAACTCTAATTACTGAACTAAAGTTTGACTAAATTGAAAAAGGTTTGACAAAATTATTAAATTAAAAAATTAAATGAGTTCGAAGATTGAATTTAATCGAAATTATTTCATTTTTAACTTGTCAAACTTATTTCATTATGAAAAAAGACTTACTGACGGCGTACAGGGCGTAATGTGTAAAAAAATAAAAAAAGTGCATCATTTAATACTTAATAAACTGAAATATGGAAAATAAATTAAGAAAGAAAAATATTAAAAAATGTTATTATTGGAATAATAAATTACAATTAAGTTTTATTTTCTTTATTTTAAAAAAATAATTAGACCTTATTTCCATCTGGAATGAGAAATTAATTTTAATTGGCGAAATTTCGCGAAATTCCGAGAATAGGCATTATTTCTCATTTCAAATCGAAATAAGGCCTATTAGGCCTTGTCGCTATAGGCTTTGTTGCACCCTGCCGTACGTATTATTTTAAATATAGTATTTGAAACATATTTTATAACAATTACAGTTTGACGAACCAGTCTTCCACTTTTGGATCTGATTTGTATGTAATTTGTATATATTAATACAAAACCTATTAATATATTTTTAAAATGATTTAAACTTTGTACATTCTCTCTTATCTCTATATGTATATGTAGGCACTTCTTAATCTTATCGTCATATCACCATTATGTTTTCATATTTAGGAACTGGACATTGTTAATCTAAGTAATTAAGTAATTCATTTTACAAAATCTTTGAATTAATTGCGTGCTTTTTTTTATTCCCTAATCCGAATAATTTTCTTCAATTATTGATGAGTATAGCTTTCAATTCCAAAAGTGGTTTTAGATTTTCTAAACATAAAAAAAGAATAACATAAATTTCTTCTTTAAAGTCCCCAATAGATGGAAAATATTCGATTAGGTGTAATACGACTTCTGTTTGATGGCCAATTTTTTTATATGTGCTTTTACGATTATTATCAGATATGCAATACTAATATATCTCTATATAGGTTGTGATTTGTTTTGTTAAATATCTCAGTTTTTCTTGTTTGTTTTCGCCTGCAGAATATTTTAAAATATGTTTTATTATGACTTAAGGTTAAAGTCTTGTGAATTATAAAAATATTTAAGTACAATTATACAATTAAATGTCTGCTAGAATTTGAACACTCTTTTTTTTATATTAAATTGACTATTTATTATTTACATTATTGGATTAAGGACAATCTCAAGTATAAATTAAAAAAAAAAAAAAACAAAAGGCTAATTTATTAATTGAGAAGTTTTAAAATACTTATTATAAAAATAATACAAGTTAACCTTAAAAAAATTTTGTACTAAATATTTTTATATGTAAAATTATAAAATAATAATCTTAAAAATTTCAATGCAAGTAAGTATTTATAAAAAAATGAGTAATTAAGTATTTAAACTGACAAGAATAAATCGTGAGATTGAATTGAATTTATAAATTACCTTTTATTTTATTTATTTTTTTATGTTTTTTCTCTTTTTTTCTTTTAATTCTTCAATAATACAATTCTTCATTTAATGTTTTCTTCCATAAGGTGTAATTTTTAATGTTTCAGGCGTTGAATTTTTCTAGTAAAATATTTTTAAATTACAACAATAAGAAATAAAAAAAATTACTCTATTATTATAAGATTTTGTACAGAGTGTTATTAAAATAATATTTACAAAATTTATAAAAATATTTTATTAATTTTTATTTATACTAGTATTTTTTTACTAATATTCTTATTGATTGTAGAAGACAGTGAAACTGAATAGTAATCTAGGTTTGGTATGGTTGTTAAAGTGAAGAAAATTTCGACATAAAATTAATTAATAAAAGCATCCTCTTATATGCTAGTGTAACTTTAGTTAGTATACAATGTACGTATAATTTAATTACCTAAATTAATATCCCTGTAATTTTGGCTAGATTATTTGCCAAAATTTTAATCCAATTGCTAATAATTTACATTTTTCTATATTTGTTTTTTCAATCAATATTTCACTTGGTACAAGAGCATTAATTATATGCAGTAGATTGTATATTTAATAAAACGCTTATTTTTGCGTTTTTTGAAAATGGATGAAAATGAACACGCACCTATTTCGCATTGATTATAAAATATGCAATATTTATTTTTGCGCTGTTGAAAAATTATAACGAATTTATTTCAAAGATCAAATATTATTCATAAATTTTAGAGCTTTTTGTATTACCCGAATGCTTAAGTCAATTTTACTAATGAATTTACTTGAAAAAGGAGTAAAAAAGTTTTGAAATTTTTTATTTTTTTTTCCTAAGGAGGTGGGAATCTTCCAAAGACACCAAGAATTTCCCCTTGGTAGTGTAAGATTCTTACTGTCTAAATCCACCACTTCCTTTTAGCCATTATAATGGGATGAAACCCTTACCTGCTAACGCAGTATATTAGCTAGGGAGTAAGTATAGAAAAGAATAGGAAATATAATGCGGAAACATTAAATTGGGAGTGGGACTGTAAGGAAAACAATGAATCCGCCTATTATTATTACTATTTTGCTAACAATGACTATAGCCGTTACAACAATTACAACATGCAGTAGTATATAACACCTTACTTACTGCATGAGGTAATTATTGAAGGCAACCCCCATTGTAACCGTAACCGCTTTTATTGTTGGTATTAGTATTACTTATTAGTATATTTATTATTTTACTACAGAGTCAGGGCCATCAGTGGATTACAACGTGCATAATACCTTCCTGCATGATATAACAAAAAATAGTTCTACTGTTGTAGGTATTGTTATTATTATTATTATTGTTATTATTACTATTATTATAATTCCTATTATTATTATCATTATCATTATTATTGTCATTATTATTATCATTTTTATTATTATTATTATTATTACTAAATTATACGATATACGTTATTGCGGTATGAAAATTACTACATATTTTTTTATTTATTTGACCTGACCAGGGTTTGAACCCACAGTCCTACGATTGAAAGGCTGGCGACTTAACCACTACGCCATTAGTGAGATAAACTTATTTTAGCTTACAAATTAAATAATATATGTACATAATACAACATTTGTTAATAAAATTAAAAATGCATAAGAATGCAAACATTACGAAATTAGAACTATGCTTACTACCACAAGTAATTTTAAACAAATTTGTAATTCGTTATCTATTTAATAGTTCAAAATATAAATAACTTTCAATATTTTTGTTAAGATAAATTTCTTTTTATATCCTTCCTAACATTTAATTTCTCCTAATTAATCCTTCCTAAAGTTTAAGTTCTCCTAACTTAGATTAAGGTTATTACAATGTCATTTTCTAAGCTATTTTGAAAGCTAGTTCAGATTTTTAGTTTTATGGTCTACAAACTCACTTAGTAATCAGTATTATTAATTACATTCTAAACGCCAACATTTTTCAAAAGTTGTTTCGTACTTATTCAGTTCTATATTAGACTCCTTAGTAGATATAGCAATATAGGATTTAATATTTGAACCTTACCTACACAACTCCCAAAACTCTCTTAAACGCACAAACTTTTCTATAAAAAATTAATAAAAACGTCTGTGAATTGAAAAAATTAACCTAAAAAAGTTGAAGTAATAATCCCAATATCAATATTGATAACCCAATCATAATTCTGTATGTTATTATTAAAGGTTCTTAAATACAAAAAGTACCACTTTTGTTTTTTTTTTTTTAACCTTTGGAAAAGAAAAATTTTTTTCTTCTTTTAAAAAGTTTTTTTAATTTTTTTTTTCAAATAGAAAATCCTTTTTTAAAAAAATAATAAAAGTATTTTCTAAAAATATTTAATTTACATTCTATTTAATTCCAGTTATATTTTTTGTACGTTTTTGAAATTTAGATTTAAAATAAATTTAAAATCACCCTGTTATTTTGTTAAATAATTTTTACTTAAGATGAAATATAATAATATCTTATATAAATATCTTATAGATTTGAGTTGCTTTTTTTTTGAATTTCTTAAAACTAAATTACATAATTACTCTTTATTTTAACATATTAAATTAATTGAGGTGTTTTTATAATTGCGTTTTATTAATGATTACTACATAGTACTATAGAATATAATAATTTTTTTTTTACTTATTAATTTTGAACATTAAATTTTACGTTAAAATCAGGATTAAAAACTTTTAATTTTTTTTTAAGTTGCAATTTTCCTTAATGCCTTTTCTTAATGTAGTAAATAATATGTCTACTTTGTAATTTAAAGTTTTGTTTCAAAATGAATAAAGATTTAAATTTTTTTTTCGTTTTTTAATTATTTAATTTAAAAAATAAAATGTTTTTCAACAATAAGTACCTACAATACCTACTATACTGATGTAATTGCGTTTGCATTGCGTATTCGTACAATACCATATTTTTAAATTATTTATTAAAATAATAATAGTTACCTATTAAAAATTTAATTTCTTTAAGAAGAAATTCTTGATCTTAAAACTCCTAATTGATGCATTAATCATTCATAAGTTTTTTTTAATATTTTTCAAGTTATAGGTATTCTTATATTTTACCCTTATGTTAATTGTATCTTGTATACGTTATACGAATGTTTTGTATAAAATGTTTTCTCGCTACAATTTATAGGATAGTTTAATACTAGTCTATATATTAACTACGTCTGGAATTTTTTTCCGTTCTTTTTATTTTTTACCCATTTTTTTATAGTTTCTCTGTTTTTTTTTTCTGGTATGTTTTACACATCCCTATATTCATATTTCAGTAATAAAGCAAACAATTATATTTACTTTCTTACATAATTGAAGAAGTTGAAAAAGGGTAGGTAGGGAAGATCAGTTAAGGGAATCAGATAGGTACGTGAAAGCGTCAATTAGCACTAGGTTGCGCCATTTTAGTCCCACTGCACTCACGAGATCTATGGTTTGTGGTTGTTTTCGATTTTATGTCCAACTTAAGGAGTTCAGATACGAAATGAATTCTTTGATTTTGTGTTTAGAGAGTTCGCTAATATTGTGATAGAACAGTTTGCCGAGTGAGAGGAGTCTGCCTCTAGCTAGAACCGGACATCTGCATCGAGGACTGGACATCTGCAAGTGACCGGACATCTGCAAGTGACCGGACATCTGCAAGTGACTGCAGGCCGGACATCTGACAACCGGACATCTGCAAGTGCTCCAGGTTCTAATTTTCGTTAACTTCTTTACAACTCATGCAGGAGGTGTTGTGAAGCGCTGCATGCGTGTCCACTGGCCAGTAGCCTGTAATGATTGCTACAAATCTACCGATATCCATGCGTGATTTGGGTATCAACTCATTTGATCTCCTTTTGTTAT